>NJDC01005120.1:229989-275240 GCA_002245475.1 Calephelis virginiensis
CATAATCAATAACATATATTATAATGTTCAATAACAACTTTATTTTTATAAATTTAAAAGTATATTCACGCCTATATCCCCGAAGAGGTAGGCAGAGGTACAACCAAGGCACCCACGACTAGCCGAAGACACCAAGTCCCACAACGTGATAGGTGGCAAGCCTATCGCCAACTGGGCACATTTCCAATCCCGACCAACATTAGAAACTTGGAAAAATCCAATTTTCTTTGTGTTGGCCGACCCGGGATTCGAACCCGGGACCTCATGCAGTCAAGTCCAACACCCGGACCGCTAGACCACAGAGGCGATTATAAATATACAAATAAATAAATTAAAAAATTAAATTAAAAAAAATTAATTTAAAGTAGAACATTACATAATTATATATAACCTATACTTACTCATCACATAGGTATCACTACATAGTATAAAATGAAGTCGTTTCCTCAGTCCCTATGTCCCTTTGTATGCTTAAATCTTTAAAACTACGCAACGGATTTTGATGCGTCTTTTTTTTACATAGATAAAGTGATTGAAGAGGAAGGTTTATATGTATATTTCATCTATATATCAATCTTTACTTATCACATATAAGTATATTGACGCCGTTCTGTCTGACACAGAAAGAGAAATAGGCTTTGATGTGTCTATATTTCCATTTTCATATATGCTTTGGTGCTGATTGACAATTCCTATTACTGCATTAACCTATCTTATATTGTACAAAGGAGCTCCATCTTGGATTGCTCGAACTCTTCAGCAGACCATCTGCCTTCCTGCCTGCTTGTAAAAGACGAGCACTGGCTTACTGTCACTAACACCGTGACATATAACTAGGCAGTAGAGTTGGATTCAACTCGTCCGGATTGGTGCCACCGCCTTACCTATTCCTGCCGCCATAATGTCAGTGCTTGCCATAGAAGTGTTACGGTTTAGAGGGTAAGGCATCCGGTAAACTTACTTTTGCTCGTAACCTAACATCCCGGCCTCAGGTTGACAACGCACCATTACCACATTTGGTATCTAAGCGGCGTAAATTTCTTATCATTAGTAAATCCGTCTGCTTGTTTGATATAAAAAATCACAGCATATCACAAATCACATTACAAAAAACAATCAAGAATATAAAATACGATAAAAAATGCAACTACATAGGTATTAATTCATTCTATCTACATTCTTACATAAACGGAAGGACATATGGACATATCAAACATAATATTATTCACTGCTCAAATAATTAAAGACTTAATTTATAAAAAAAATGTTAAACATTTATAATATAATTTATGTTCTTAATTTATTTATATCTTCGTGCTGAGAAACTGAGTGTGTTGTTATTAACTAGAAATCTTGTTTTATAATAAATTGGTTATTCATATTTTGATACCTTTTGAAGGTAATATTAAATGTAAATAAAGTCATACAAGTGACTTTTGAGTATTAAGGAAGTACCTCATCATAATCCAATGCCCTGTAGTCAATACCTTCAACGTTCAGGTTTTTAACCGACTTGAACAAAAAAATGTTCTCACTTCGGTCGGTATATTTTTTGACCCCTTTTTAAGATTCTAGTATCATGGTCGTAACATACCATTAAAATCTTTCAAGAATAGTAGTTTTACAATTTAGTCAGGAAATCCACTTTTTAATTTTAATCTCTATAAAAAAATAGAAGCGATCGGGCGGATAAGGTCTCAGAATATAAATAAATAAAATAAGTAATAGATAAACATACAAATTACACACATTAATTAAACTTCAAAAAAGCAAATGATACGCTTGTGTTATTAAATAGGTAGGTGCTAATCAACGATTTTATAGAAATAGGTACTAGCTGACCCGGCAGACGTTGTTCTGCTATATTTTTAATGTGATTTTAGTAAAAAAAATTGAGGTGAGTCACCCTTATCACTTAGGGGTATGAAAAATAAATATTGGCCGATTTTCAGACCTACTCAATATGCTCACAAAATTTTATAAGAATGGGTCAAGCCGTTTCGGAGGAGGAACATTGTGACACGAGAATTTTATATATTATAAGCCTTAAATACTTTAAACAATTTATAAAAATTTCGCCCTAAAAATACAGACTAGACGTTCTTCAGATAAATTCCTGCTCCCGTCGGGAATGGAATTCGAGTCTCGTGTTTGATCGCGATCTCGCGCTAAGCGTGTACGATATCAATTCAATATTATAAATGCGAAAGTCTGTCTGTTACTCTTTCACGGCTAAACTGAACTGATTTTGATGAAATTTGTTATGCGTATAGCTAATAATCCGGGTTCAATCATAGGCATTTTTTTTAGAAATCAACCGCCAAAATATAGTAGTGCCTTAAAGTTTGATAATCATAACTCTTCCACGCCGACGAAGTCGCAGGCAAACACCTAGTTTAATTCATTTATATATTATTACCGTGCCTTGACCAAAAAACAGCCAAAATGCTTGTTTAAGGGTTCCCACACACGTCAAACTTTATGTAGGACCAATAATCGTACAGCAGCAAATATTAGATGATCGGGTGTACTATAATCAGTACGTTCCTATTTTAATTTTTTTTGCCACCGATTTTATAACGTAGATGGGAACCCTAAAACAATTTATACATACGTACCTGTTTATTAGCATTTCAAAACACCTTAAAGTGCTGCGTAAAATGGCAAGAATTTAATGCATTAAAGACAGACATTTTACGGTATCATGTGGCGCCGCAAAAAGCAAAATAAACGTCAAGGTTACGCGAAAAAACTTGTTTTTTTCATTGCCAAGGCCAACTGAATTAGATACCCGGTCTCATATCTCGTAGGGGCGTGTCAACATAGCTTTGTGTTTACATTGCTGAGATAAAAAACCGCGATTATAATGTCGACGTGAATTTTAATTTTATTAGTTTGGAGAACGAATATTTTGATTGTTAGGGTTGCTACAAACAGTGTTTAGGACTATCTATAACCTTACCACTTACCTTACTAACTCTAGTATTCATAATAATAGATTATATCATCTGCTGCCTGGCATTTCTTAAAAGGTGAAAATAACTATTGACTATACTTTTGACACTGTCATGATCTAGTCCGAAGAACAGGCCAGGCGGAAGATTTGTATAATAGGACTTACAAGTTACATCCCTATCAGATAACAGCAAAACATCTAAAACATGTATGGGGTTATGACTGGTTATGACACGGCTGTTTAACCATCACAAGATCATGTGCATAATATGTCTTATACCTCAAAAACCTTACTAAATTCATAATTTAATTAAACATTTTTAAGAATGTATCTAAACTGAAATCAGTTTTAGTATCCGTGTCCCCAAAGAAGTAGGCAGAGGTACAACCAGAGCATCTATAGCTGAAGTTACTCTTATTTCCACAATGCGATAACTAAGTGACGAACCCGAGCAATCATCACGTAGACAGAGACTAATGTATTAACCTAAGTATGGCCTAAATACGAAGTCAACATAAGTTTTTGTTTTGTAATTAAATAAAAAAAGACGGGTTGCACTCCGGGAGTGTCGGTAGAAGTGAAAACTTGAACATTAACGTTGTGCGTTTTTGATATTTTGGAATGGGTAGGGAATAATTTTGCACGAATTGCTTTAATTATCAGTATGAAAGTACTATCATTTATGCACAAATATTATTTTCATATCAACAACCTGCGTTTGGCTTGACAAAAACTCGCTAAAGTAGACCACGTGACGGCTAGGAGCATCGTCATATTATTTGTACAACGTACATTGCTCGTCTATACATAAAGCTTATTTTCAAAATGGAACAAATAGATCAATGTCTGTTGATATTATACGTATCTGCTATCATGTCTTGTGAGAATGTAATGGTAGGTATATTGCGGCGTATTATCCATTGCGAATCCTATATTTTACGGAAATATCTAAGCAATACAAAAACAGCAAAAACCTTCGTTTTTACGATCTGACGCGAGTTTAGTAGTTTTTATCCATTCCAAAAAAAGTGCGCAACGCCGCTAAAGAAGTTTTCATTTCAAAAATAACAATTCTTTTAAAGTTTTCTAAGATAACATAAGTATCTAACATTCATAGCAAATGTCGTTGCCTACTTGTTCAATGTTTGTACACGAAAAATGTTTTGCATTTTAAAATTCAAGACAATAGAACACACTAAACGTGAAATAAGTGTCACGGTTACAGTACCTACTTGATTAAAATTTTAGCTTGGTGATGTCAATTGTCCCAAATCCTTACATCAAATTGATTGTCATTGCTGATTTTGACACATATTTATGTGTGAAAAAAAAAAGTTCCGTGGGACAGCTAGTTGTGTATAAAATTATCGACATTGGTGATTTTGACACAATGGTAATTTTTGTTAAGCAGTCACTGAACTAATAAGTTATCGCAATATTGTTTTAACGATAGTAATAAAGACAAAACAAGTACTGTCAGTTTAGTTTCTACAGACTTTTAGTCTATTTCTCGGAAAACGTTGACTAAGAACGTCATATAAGTGGATATATCTAGATTAGTATGACATTTCTAAATTTTCCGTTTATTTTCTTTTTATTGAAAAATATAGCAAAATAAGTTTAGATGGCACTCAGCAGAATGATAATTACGACCTTAATTTATATTAAATGTAAACTTTTTTCAATGAAATAAAAACAAATGAGGTGGGACATTTTAGACATAATTTCAATGGAAATGTTGCGTACCTACTAATCTGATAGTACTAAACGTGTTCTTTGTTGTGTCCTTTTCTACTACTTGTGTTAAAAGAAGACAGCTATAATTTGAAATTAGTTTAGTTAGAGGTCAGCAGAATTATCACATTTTTCTGCGAAAAAGAATTTATTTAAAACGTATATAAAACAACTTCATATTAAAACTACCATTAATAATGATAAGACTAAACTCAAAGCTTATTTTAAAAAGTTGCCTTGAAAATAAATTATAATTAAATAGAATCAAAAACACAATAACAACATTAAACGTCAGATGAAATAAATAATTAAACATAAAATTTTCAAAGCTTCAAAAATTTATCGACCTCAACCTCAAAAAAACAATTATATATTTTCGTTTTTTAAATTTTAACACCATCATAATTTTATTAACTAAAAATGTAGACGTGAAAAAAACTAAAAGCTCCCAAGCTTGACTAAAATTTTATCGTCCTTGGAAACAACATATTCATGGCGGAAGTGCGCAAGTCGTAATATGGGTAACCTTCAAAACACAATGCCTTACTTATTTTTATAGCTAAACAAAAAACATGTTTATTATTATACCATAGACATTTAGAACAAAAAAATATTAGTAACATCTGTTTTTTATTAGTCCGACGTTAATATAAACTGTGCCATTATGGTGGACCCTGGAACCGTTTTCATAAATCCAGGCCACAGTGTTTTAAATTACGGATTTTAAAAGGAGTTTTATGAAATTCAAACCTTGCTTCAAATTAACGACTAATTATTTTAGTTGCAAATAATATTAGTTTTCAAAAATCTCAACTATTACTATAAACTATATCTTTAACTTTAAGTTGCTTGACATAAACAGCTACTAACAGTTTGTATAGACAAAATCGAAGTGTTTCTTTTCACTTGCCCTGCAATTTTTTTTGGATTTTCTCTACATATGATCCTTCCCCTGACAATAACCAATACTACAAAAATGAATTAGCAAACTTGGTTCATCCGTTCAAGCGTAATGCAATGACCACGCGAAGTTTTCTATATATGTATGTTCATTTTTCTATATCTATACTTAATATTATAAAGAGGAATGATTTGATTTTTATTTGTTTGTTTGAAATGAAATAGGCTCTGAAACTACTGGACCGATTTCAAAAATTCTTTCACCTTTAGAATGCTACATTATCCCTTAGTGACATAGGCTTTGTTTCATCAAAATCGGTGCAGTAGAAGCCAAGTTACGCAGGCGAACTGCTAGTATAATATAAGTAGATGTGTTCGATGATTTAAAAACGGCGACTCCATCCAACTTAAAAAACATTAATTGTGTTATTATTTATACCTACTCGTACTATTATTTTGTTTGTTAATTGTTAATTTTCCTTATGTGGGTTTGGAAAAAGAATTAGAAGTGTAGTTACAGGCTTATCCAGTGATCTTACAGATATAGGTAGTAAACAGTTTTTTTAACATTAGTTACTTTGTTATACTGACCTCCAATCGTATTATCTAAACCTACATTCTGTTTTTGTGAGATCATGGCGCAGATAAAATCTGAGTCGTGCTTTATTTATACAATTGTAAACATTAGTAACTAAATAAAAAAAAAAACGACGGGTTGCACTCCGGGAGTGCCGGCAGAAGTGAAACTAGAATATTAACGTTGTGCATATTTGATCTCTTGGAATGGTAACGGAATAATTTTGCACGAATTGCTTTAATTATGAGTATGAAAGTACTATTATTGATGTGGTATAATACAATATTCATTTATTGCGCTATCGTACACAAACATGACAACATGAACATTCGCGCAAGCGCCCTGCGCCGTCTTATTCGCGCAAGCGCCGTCTTACGAATTTATGTCTTACGTTCCGTCGCGTCACGTGCCCTGACGCGAGTTTAGAAGTTTTTACCCATTCAAAAAAAAGTGCGCAACGCCGCTGAAGAAGTTTTCACTTCAAAAATTCTAGACGAATTTATCTAATAAAGGGGTAAGCTTATGCCTGTGATAAGGAAGATATTAATACACATATAAAATAAAAATACAGTTACGTAATAAATTTAAGAAACACGTAGAACCAGAAATACTGACATTTAAGATCATCATACTGTGCCCATATCTAGATTGAACCTGAGCTTCGCAAATGTTCGATGGCTTGAAGCATGTACGCTAACTCCTAGACCAACCATTAAATATGATGTTATTTGTTGATCTTGAAATAACACAAGTGTGGGGGAGGGTACGGCGTACGCACATATTTTTAGCATCACAAAAACGAATTAGAAACAAAAAAGTTCTCGACATGAGTAACCAATCAAAGGTGTACATAAACAAAACCCACCAATAAAATATCGATGTGTTTTCAAATGCAACACAATAAAAGACCTTGTTTTCGAGACTTTTTCGATTCAAAACATAGTGAATGCAATATGGCGGATGGCCTTGAATTCAACAAAAATAACGATGTTTATGTCGACGCGAATTTATAATGTGGAGTGTGGGTACGTCATTTGCTATCGCGGTAGTTTTATTTTATTATTTACTAGCCGATCCGGCGAATTTCATGTCGCTAGATTTAGATTAAGAGCTACTGAGTTTGGCCGGTTTTTCTCTTCATATGAACCTTCTCCTAACAAGAACAACTGTGATAAAAAAACAGTAAAATTGGTCTATCTGTTCAGGCGTGATGCGATAACTAGGCGAAATAGGGATTACTAATATTCAATAAAAAAAACTATCCGGGACGGCTAAGCAGCCTGTTCGCGATATAATTGGGTAGGTAAGTACCTACTTAAGAAACTATTTATTTAGTATTGCAATAACATTTTAATAGAATACCTATTAGTTTGTTTTTCTTATTGTTGGTGTATCGTATCGTTAATAGTCGAATAGTCTAAAGTTTGTGTTTAACAAACATCATGTTCAGTCACACGAATATTGTCGAGTGCTATAACTATAATTTTAAGAACTTACTACTAAGAAAATACCTAGCTAATAATTATTTTCCATTACCGCAAGCATAACACTCGACTGTCGAGTTTAACTTTAATTTTAAGAACTTGCTAAGAAAATACCTGGTTAATTATTATGTCCAGTACCGCAAGCGATACTTAAAGCGGTTCATGCAAAAAAAATGTATTTTTTAGAAGACAGACTCTTTCGTCAGTCGCTTTCCGCTGCCCGTATGCTTAGATCTTTTAAACTACACAATTTATTTTGATGCGGTCTTTAATGTTTTATCACTACATAATATAAAACCAAGTCGCTTCTCTGTCCCTATGTCCCTTTGTATGCTTAAATCTTCAAAACTACGCAAAGGATTTTGATGCGGTTTTTTCAATAGATAAAGTGATTGAAGAGGAAGGTTTTTGTGTATATTTTATACCCGTGCGAAACCGGGGCGTGCCGCTAGTTTACAATAACATAGAAGTTTGCCAACCGTGCGAAGCTGGGAAATAAATCCACAGGTGACCGCTAGTTATTTATTTTGAGATTTCTTTAAAATCTTTCTTTTAGTGTTTTTTTTTTTTGTTATCAACAACATCTATCATACCATCCGAAACCTTATCATAACAAACGGAAATATCGATAAAATATTTTCCAGATATATTTTTTACTTTATTTTCCTTAGTGGATGACAAACAAGCAGACTTAGTAAGAAAATACAACCACAAACTTCTTCCACTTCTTAATAGTACGATGCCAATCGTAGGCAGACGCACAGACCTTGTTGCTGGCGTTGTAGGTAACAGTCCAATGCATTTAAATAATGATGTCTCGGGCTGAGCCCTCTGCTCGGCCCAAAAAGCTCGGTGAAGTTGTAAAAATCGCGAAATTAGCAACAAATTTAGTCATTCAAAAAAAAGGCAGACGGATTTCATTCCGAAGTTTCAGTGGACTCAGGCGGTGTACCTTTTGAAGACTCGCGTCAAAAGCAGTAGTTAAAAACCCTTTTATAACGACAACAATATTACAACTTAATTTCATTCAAAACGTACGCAAAGGCTTTAGATATTTTGTAGGTATATTAGTTATTACCTCATCAACATTTAACATTTTCATAAGTCCATAAACCTCGTAGATTTGTGAATTATAACACTATCAGTGTTTACAATAGTTAACTGTTTGCAGAAGCCGTCTGGTAAGTTTAGTATGAAGATAAGCTGGATGTCTATTGTGATTTGAAAGTAGACACCTAGTCGAGCTTGGGAACCGGTCCCAGACTTTCTCATTCAGAGCATTCGGTCCATGATAACCGGCTTTACTCATGAATTGGGATCATGTTTCGTTTAATACACACTATTTAATCGTAATTCTAAATGTTAGAATAAACTAGGATGGTTCATGAAAAAAAAATTACGACCGTGCCATGTCATTTTTTATATTAACACTAGCTGATACCCGCAGCTTTGCTAGCTTGGCAATCATTATATGTACTGATAAACTTAAAATATTATTTTAATTAAAGAATTTTTGTACCACATTGATAAGAACTTTCATACAAACTTTCAATATCTATTTCAACCCCTTAGGGGAAAAAATCCCAAAAACACTTTTTTGTTTAGAGTAGCCCAAAAATCATGTTTCCAAAATAAAAAAAAAACTGTCCTCCATACAAACTTTCAACCCATATTTCCCCCCCTTAGGGGTAGAATTTTCAAAATTCCGCCCTTAGTGGGTGTCTAATCAATATTACGACCTTACTCACCAAATTTTATGGCTGTAACTAACAGTTTTTGCTCGGCAATGATAAATCTGTCAGTCAGGACATGTTTTTTTGCAAGTTTAGATTTTTGATTGAATAGTCTGGAATACGTGGCTTGAACTAGTAAATGCACAACACAATAGCCCAATCATAATATTAAGTGTATAACTTTATACTTGGCAAATTGATCGACAAATCAAACACAGATGACAGATCCAACAATCGTAAATTATTCTGGTTTATATAAAAACACTAGCTGACCCGGACGTTGACGTTGTCCTCATCACTTAGGGTTGTAAAAATTAGAAGCTAGCCGATTCTCAGACCTACTCAATATGCTCACAAAATTTCAAATCGTCAAGCCGTTTCGGAGGAGTACGGTAACTAACATTGTGACACGGGAATTTTATATATAACACGTTTATTCACAGACAAAAGAACTACGAAATACAAACAATTTGAATAAAGACAAAAATAATCAGATGCATTAAATCAATCGTATAATTCAATGAGGTAAAACAAACAAGATTAAACTTGGCAAACGTGAAACCAATGTTTCCGGCGTTACAAATATTATCAGCAAACAGCAGCAACAGAAAACTGAGAGAACTCCCAGTGGACGAATTGAGTCCGACCAATCGATGAATGATATAGTACGAACGATAGTTCTGCAGATTGAGATAATAGAAAACTATTAATACTTAAAGTATTTATATAAATGGTAAGTAAATACTAAACGTTCGATGTTCATAATTTTAAATTTATTCCACTATCCAAGTATTTCCATGTATGTAATGTAATTTTTATTAGATGTGTATGTAATTTGTCCAGGGAAATTTATTTATTTAAATGGGACTTAACAGACATATATAACATAGTACACGAAAAAGCGGCTTTTTTAAGCTCTATCTATTAATATCTGCCTTGGATCATGTTCTAACCACGATTTCTAAGATCATAAATTTATAATCTTTTAAGTTTATCAAAATTATTACTTTATTCGTCACAATTAACACGTAATTTATGACTGTGCTTGCATCACAATAAGATTTAATCAATCGCAAATCTCAGTAAATTTTAACTTAATTTCATTTATCTCAAAGATATAAGAGGATTAATAAAATGTTTTAATATTTTTGTAAATATTGCTTGTCCAAGGCATACAAATTCTGTGGTAAAATTTTTAAAATTTCGTAATACGCGCAAGTTAGAAAAAACAAAACCATTATATGCCAAACGAGTTCATCACGGAAAACATTAATACAATGCTGATAAAAATGAACATTCTTTTAAGAGCATGTGAATAATTAATAAGAGGGTTATTGAAAAATATATGACTACACAAACTCAACAAAATAAGTCTTGTCAAAAATGTAAGAAACAAATGGTTACATTTTTGTTTCAAAGCAAGTCTTTTTATTTAAGTGGGATCAAATTTCCTCTAACTAGTTTCTGAGTTACTTGAGACCTTTTTATTTCTGTAATTTTTTACTTTGACGACATATTGAAATTGAATTACTTGCAGTCTAACAGTTTGAAATTATTTTATTTAATGAACGGCAAGCAACATATTTTAATCACAAAATAACAAAACATAGTACGTCAGTAAACAAAGCAGTTAAAACACAATCAAATCATAAAAGCTGTCAAGGTGCCTTTGAAATGTCATTTAAAAGATGCAAAACTGGCTTCGAAGTTTTCGACGCGATGGCACATACCAACGTGATTATAAAGTATGTGGTGTTTACTGTCTATAATCGTGTTGCTGTCAATACTGTTGAATTATCGTCGGCAAGCCCACATGCACGAATAAGCAACGCTAATTAAATTGTACAATGTAAACAACATTTTTTGCCGAGCAATCCAACTCGTTAATAAAAACGGTCAAGCGTGAGTCAATATCTTATATCCACTTTATTATTTAATGGCTTTTCTAATTTTAGAATTTTAAACACTAATCAATTTTCAGATATCTGCATTGCATCATGTCTGAACGGATGGACCAATCCAGCTATTTTTTAGGTTATGTTGGTTATTTTTGTTGCGCAGATAAGATTAAAAAGTCAAATATTATATGCTATTTATTACAACAGCAATATTAGTTTGACTAAAAACTAAAAAAATTTACTTAGTGCGAATAGATTAGTTTTTGATTAACAGCATTAATTTATACGACGCTAAAGACAATTGAGGTTCTAAATTTTTTAAATTTAAATATATTTTTAATCGTTTAATAAATAAAAGATTGTACATAAGACGTATAATATCATTTATGCATTGAACACAAACAAAAGACAAAAATACAGATAAAACAAAAACTATATAATTTCAGACAGCTACAAAAAGAGCGTGTGACTCAGTAATGCAACGTTGAACGTTGTAAACAACGAAGGCCTTGGCCTCCACCGTACAATGGGCCCCACTAAATTCGATTACCTAATAGTCGGCAGTGGTTCGCTCACGATTTTTTACCTTATAAGATAACTGCGTGTTAGATTTCTCTGATAATTCTAAGCTAGAATTAATTTTGGCGACGTTATTTATTACTACCAGTCTAGTATTACAATAATTTTCAATTTGCATAACTCGTTAACTAGAATGTGTTCTTATTAAGGAACAACATTCGAAATTTATTGCATTGTGTACCAAAAATTAAGATTAGTTGTTGCTGGATTTAAATTTCGTGTTGTTTTTTTCTTGATATGCAAATTAACTGTTGCTTTTCCGTTTTATACACGACTAACTTTATTTAATGTATTTTAGCTTATTAATCTGTATTTTAACTTCATGGCTGCAATTATCGGGAATAGTTACCAATTCATTTCTAACTTGATGTCAATCTTATTTTCATAAATATAAGGTTTATTATTTTCATAATTATAAAACGGATCAAAAAGCGTGTACTTGTTTCTGGCTTTGTTGCACGAGAAGGCTTTTCTTGACCATGATCCTTGCAAAAGGACCAGGAGAAAATAGGACATAAAGAATTAGAGAAGATCCAATTCATAAGTCAAAAAAAGATAAGAAAACGTTCTAGATGAACCTATGTGGTTTGAGATTATAGAATTCTTAGCCCAATCTCAATACATTAGTTCAAATAAAATACATAATTTGGAAGTCGGGAAAAAAAATCCTGGAAATTTAAATACATCCAACTACATTTTAAAGAGACAAAGAGAATAAATTCTTGAAAAAGTAATGCGAACACGACATAACCAACAGCTTGCGCTGAGTTGGAAATAAAAATTTAAATGTGTAAACCCTCATTAGAATTCCAAAGAGTTCCGTATTAAGAACAAAGGCGGCGTAGCTTCCATAGTATAATATCAAGGTGAAATTCTCTCAATTTATAATGAGATTTCAAATATTTCTTTGAAGTATGATACCGACATGTGGACAAAGAGGATATTTAGGCACATTAAATCATGTCACTATAGGGAAACCATAAATTACTTAGTGAGAGCTAGTTATTCTACGAAAATCGCCGTCTTTTTAAAATAATCTTCTTATGAAATACTGATTATATAATATAAATCCTTTGCTGCATTAAAAAATAATAACACATAACATCATATAAAAGTCGTCATGTTTCTTTTAATTTTTATGTCGTAACAATTTTGAACTATTCAGATTAATCTATTATCATCTGAAATATAGAATTCATCTAGCGGATTGAAAGATATGAAGTACCAGAAGATCTAGCATAGTGGCCCACCCCGGCTTCGCACGGATATCAAATATAAAAACCTTTCTCTTCAACCACTTTATCTATTAAAAAAACCGCATTAAAATCCGTAGCGTAGTTTTAAAGATTTAAGCATATAAAGGGATATAGGGACGGAGGAAGCGACTTTGTTTTATACTATGTAGTGATACATAGAAATGCGCGAATAACATACTAATCAATTCTTGAGGTTAAGTATTATAAAAATGAAGTCAATACGACTTTGTGACCTATGCCTATGTTTATCTGTCTGAAAAAAAAATCCAGCTAGCATCTCAACAAAAAGTACAGTCCATATTCATGTTTTATCATTGACGTAACATTCAAAATTGGATCGAGATAAACCATCACAACTCACAAGTGCTCGTAACAAACGGGTCATAAAAATAATTAGGCAATTCGGTGAATTTGTGCGAGGGCGTGGCTTTCAATCCGTAGCCATCTCCATTGTGTATTTGTAAAGTAACTCAATCACGCGTAACGGAATTGAGATAAACAGCGCAGTTATTTTAAAACTGGTTTTGTTAGATTCAGTTTTCGGGGATTGTATTTGATTTAATTTTATTTACGAAACTCTATCTTTTCATAACGATAACCTTTTTTAATAATAGAGTTCGATTTTTAGTTCAGAATTTTAAAAAAAATTATGTATCGTCATACTTATTCATAATCTGTTTGATTACTTTCTATAGTTGATTTTATATTTGATACCAATAGCATTTGAAAGTTAATTTTTGAAACTGATCGTATATTATTTGTACTTCTGTCTGTACTTAAAGACATTAAAATGCAATGGAGTGTGTTTTTGGTAGGAATGGACTAGGTTTAGACATTTAATCGTAAAAACTAAAAGTTTTAATGGTCAAATTAAATAGTAAGACTATTTAATTTTTTTTACGTTTTTGACGTTTTAAATTTCAAGCGGCGTTTGACGAATTTGACTTCTTTTCGTATAATTACACTTAGAATACTTTTGTGTTTAATTTTCTTACATCTTACATACATATTCACATATTATATTACTTATATATACACGATATATTCACGTCAAGTCCCTTACGGGGTAGACAGAGAGTATCGAGTTCCAGACCTCACGATTCTGACAAACCGGTTTCGGAGACTCTTGACACCACCCTCGGATAATATCAGAGTGATCTGATCGTAGAATGTCAACCTTGGTCTCTTCTTACATCTTAATTTTCAAAACCAAGATATTACTGTTAAAGGATTTTCATAACATAAATGAAACGCAACTAACTTGCGTTTCTCCTTTGCAAAGATCAGTTGCAAATAGTGATAATTTATTTAATCGTCTACGATATCTTGACTGATGACTATAATGGATCTATTATTAGCAAGCACCGTCATTGTATATAACTCAAAAGGCAAGGCGTGTATGTTAATAAAATATGATTATATTTACGACGAGTGCCAACGTTGAGATAAACAGTGTTATAAAGATAAAGTTTCTCTATTTGTACATGTTTAAGCAAGTTAACATTAAAATTGTGCAACTTTTGTAAGGACAATTCATAAATAGCTTTAAATATCCCATTTAAATTAGCTGCTTTAGCTTCTTCCTTATTTATAATAGCTTTTCTTTCTTTATAAGTTACTTTGAGGCTTATTGCTGTATCCTATAATTGTAAAAGAAAACCAGATTGCTTTTTAGTAGGTACATTGTGTCTCACAATTATTGTGCAGTTTGTACCTAGATACACACATACTTGGTATGAACATGTTTTAACATATTACAGTAGTAATCTCCAGCTTTATCTGTACATACTCGTCGACATATTATGTAAATATCTGTAAAGAATGTTTAGATAGATTATATATTAGATTGCATAATTATTCAAACTTCAGCATTTTTTAAACTGATTTTCATAAATATTAATGTTAAGTAGATTCGAAGAAAATTTTATTAGTTTAAGTTTATATTTTGCTGAGATTTGTAATTAAAACGCTATTATTGCATCAGTAAATGAGTTGATTTTTTGGTAGGTATATATAAATTTACATGTTGTCATGTTAAAACGTAATCTTCGTGGTATTGTTAAAGACAGTGGCGCCCTCATTTTCTGCTTACTCTTCTGTACTTGACACTAGTCACGTCCGTCATTTAGCAGTTAGTTTTGTTTGTTGTTTTGTTAACTCCTGATTGTAATACTATAATTCACGAATAAGTTGATTTGATATGTCTTGTCGGATAAGGCAAATCATAGCTATATTTTTAGATACCTAGGTAGTA
The DNA here is from genome assembly GCA_002245475.1 of Calephelis virginiensis. NCBI lineage: Eukaryota > Metazoa > Arthropoda > Insecta > Lepidoptera > Riodinidae > Calephelis > Calephelis virginiensis. The sequence goes on from NJDC01005120.1 coordinate 245,361, forward strand.
ATATACCTCAGACATCTTTTTCCTCACCTAAGAAATGCTTCAAATATTATTACTCCATTTCCTCTTCCATTTCTGTCAAACAACCCCAAATTTATAAAGTGTTCAGAAATCTCTATCATTTATTTACATAATCCATACATATTAAGCATCCGTTAATAAAAATCCTAATAAGAAATCATAAAACGACTTGAAATAGAAACAGAAACTAAAATGTACGCAGGAGTCATTCAAATATAACGAGTGTATGTAATTTTTAGTAATAAAACGTTGTTTATCGCAGGAAGTATGTGACAACGTGACCGCGGTTGTTGCGCAAGCGCACTCGTAGAAAATACTAGACAACAAGTGCATGTTGAGGATGGTTAGTGCACTTCGAATGCAATAATGGCTATGAGTGATTAGACTGCAGTGTCAATGTACAATTATGTATAACTTTGAAACGTGATGAATTTTTATATTCTGAAAAGCAACATACGTAATGTATTGTTGCAATCGTCTGAACATGTCAATTGTTTGTACATTGTTGTGTTGCATTGGCCAACATATTGGTTACTGCTACTTTTTGAAATAGTGACAAGTCTTGCAATCTTCTCTTTTCTGGTTTTGTTGCAAGTCCAAGACTGAACCTGAACATTACAAGAACAAGACCTGAACATTACATTGGCCTTAGGCCTTGTAAACATGACTAAGAATACAATGTCAGGTCCAAATTTAAAAAAATAAAATGTTAATTTCCAATGTGTCAAGACTACAAATTCAAAATTGACTTTATAAGAAATCTCTTCCCGATGTTTAAAGTTCATCAAAAAAATTAGTCAAATTATTAATTTAAATATTGGTATGGTTTTGTTGGCGTCCGAATGTGACATCACCATTGCCCATCGATTGTAATCTAGTATTTCATAACTATACTGTAACTGTAATAGTATTTCATATCACAGTCAGTGCAGTCAGTGGTAGATGTAAGTGCTCTACAGCAGTTCGCCCGAATTCGTAACACTTCCCCACCTATTGTTATAGCCACCGCTTAGAACTAGAATGTTAAGAATGCTAGAACGGTAGCCAAGCAAAGGCTCAAGATTGCGACTTATCAGTAAGTTCCATAGCACCTATAAGCAATTGTCTCTTACTATCGATGAAGCCCCTTGGTTTTTTGTTACATGAACATGAAAAAATGTTATCACCAAAGCTAAAATAATACATGATAGTAAAACAAAATGTTTACAATTCATCACCATAACGTACACTTGATACCAGTTTGATATGAAGCTGACAAGTCAACGCTACCATAAATCACAATCTAATCTAAACGTCATTCGCAGCCTCTCGCAATATATATATTTCGAGAATTACAGGCCGTGCCATCTGGTGTGTGCACTTGTAAACACACTGGGAAAATTTATGTGCAACATATTACTATGCAACTGGCAATTGCTAGTTCCTACCTTTTTACTTAAAGTATATGTCAAAAATACACATAATGTATCGTCAGCATTTGGTGAAATTACGTTACATGGACTTTTTTAACAATTGTACTTTTCTACACTTATTAAATACTGGTTACTTTTAAGAATTTAACTTTTCACAGGTCAGCAACATTAGGGCTTTACAGACTAAAGATAAATAAATATATATTTCAGCGTTCAGTATTTAATTTAATAAATTCTTAAATAAATGTATTATAGAAAAATACGAATGCCATTTAAGTGTGATATGGAACGCCATCTCTACAAACTTGATGAAGTATACTTCAAATTACAACCAGATGAAATTTAGAAAATCAGAGCTAAAAAAATAACATTTTCACGTAAAAGAGAACAAGGAAATTGTTGAAATTTAAAAATGACCTGTTCTAGATCAAGCATTGTCTAGATAATTCAATACAACAAATTCTATCCAAATGCGTATCACTCTTTGTTTTTTATCTACAATATAGATTAAACGAAATTGCTTCCAATTTCGTAAGATCCCTAAGAAATTAAGCTGTTTGTAAGGGCATTGCGAATTCAATCAGACCTAAAATGGAAAGTGAAAGGAAATATTAGACTTCGTTCCGAAACAAGGAATTACATCCACATAATCAACATTTGATTTTAAATGTCAGTAAGATAAAGATTTCACTTTATACTGCCTAAGTATCTCAAGTTTAAATTTAAGTGTTTTCAAACCAAAAGCATCTACTCTAAAGTACATATTTTTCTTCATGCTACTTCAATTTAAGTATTTTCAAACCAAAAGCTTCTACTCCAAAATAATTTTTCTTCATGCAACTTCAATTTAAGTATTTTCAAACACATAAAATCTAGTATTAAAAATCTTTGACTCCAAATTACTTTTGTTTAAATTTAAGTATTTTCAAACCAAAAGCATCTACTCTAAAGTACATATTTTTCTTCATGCTACGTCAATTTAAGTATTTTCAAACCAAAAGCTTCTACTCCAAAGTATTTTTTCTTCATGCAACTTCAATTTAAGTATTTTCAAACACATATCATCTAGTATTAAAAATCTTTGACTCCAAATTACTTTTTTTTCGTGTAACTTTAGTTTAAGTATTTTTAAATCAAGAGCATTTAGTTTAACAATCTTTGTCCTTAACGTAAGTTTTCCTTCATATAACTTAAATATGTATTTAAATTAAGATAATCTAGTTTTACCATGTTTGCCCTCAATGTGATTTTTCTTTCATGTAACTTTAATTATGTGTTTTCAAATTAGGAGCATTTAGTTTTACCACATTTGCCATCAATGTAAGTTTTGTCTTCATTTAACTTCAATTAAGTGTTTTCTAAGCAAGTATCTAATTTTACCACCGTTAAATCAAACGTAATTTTTTATTTTTAGTGTTTTCATAGCAAAGTTATTGTTGTACTATTTTAGAACCTGGTGTTTTTTATTGTCCATGATTATCCAAAAAAATTTAAGAAACATGGTCAAGTTAGCTGTAGCCTATGTTCGGTTTCAAGACATTTATTTATGTTTTAAAATAAAATCGTGGGTGCCCTGGTGCCTACCCATTCGGGGATATGGACGTGAAAATGCTTTTTAAAAAATAAAATACATAGTTAACATACTTATAATTGCAAGTAGTGACTAATGCCTACCAAGAAACTTCATCAATACGATTTAACATTTTGCTTTGCTCGAATGTTAGAACTGATTAAACCCGTGAACTTTATGTAGGTTAATATTTCAACTTTAAGTGCACTCCTGACTTTGTAGTAAACAAAACATCTAATTGTAATTTAACAAACATTCTATGAACTACACATAATCTAAAATATAAAAATCAAAATTACATGATTTCGGTTTGAACAATTGATTTTTAAGGTTTATTGACATTTCAAAAAATCAATGTATTCTAAGACTGACGACAAAGATTCTTCATGTTTATGAGAGCATTGATATATATAACGTCGCCTCTGTGGTCTAGCAGTTCAATTGTTGGACTTGACTGCATGAGATCCCAGGTTCGAATCCCGGGTCGGGCAACAAAAAGAAAATTGGGTTTTTCCAATTTTCTAATAAAAAAAAAATGTTGCTCGGGATAGGATATGTGCTCGGTTGGCGATAGGCTTGCCACCTATCACATTGTGGGACTTAGTATCTTCGGCTAGTCGTTGGGTGCCCTGGTTGTGCCTCTGCCTACCTCTTCGGGGATATGGGCGTGAAGATACTATATAACGTTATAACAAGGAAAGGATATTTTTACAAATTGCACTGTTTACATTGCGGATGCCAAGAAAATCTTCAAAATCACCGACACCGACCATCATAATGTAACAAATACATAAATCCGCACAGTATGCATCGTCATCATCATCGTCAGGTGTGTTTATAAAAGACGTCGCAACGTCTATGAAACTACTCAAAAGTTCGAATTGCAGCGCTATACGAATATTCTTGGATTGAAATTGCATGGAATAATTACAGCAAACATTTTATTACAATGATTTTTTTAAGGAACTATACTTGCAAAAAAAAGGTTTTTACACATAATGCAAGCCATAATGCAACAGCAAATACTTAAATAACAGTGAAAGTGGCTTGCACAATTTCAATAAGTGGCAAAACTCGAATTTCGACATCCGAAACGACTGCATTGTGATCGCATGTGTGTAAAGAACAAATGCAAGCAATCATCTCTGAATGCATTCAACCTAAATAAACGTAAGAGTTTAAAAGTACCCTATTCGCAAAACATAGCAAAGAAATAATTATAAGACACTGAATATTTTGTTGTAAAAAAAATCAAATATATTTACGAAAACTGATAACAAAATTTAAAATTTAAAATTGCATTTTGAATTTTTAAACATTGACAAAAAATACAGTGTGTGGCAGACGCGAGTTACCCATTTATAAAATTTGAGTAACAGAGCTTATTTGAGTTTTCACTTCTAAAATATGTTAAGCTCATTTTCATAGTTTCTGAGAATATGTAGGTACTTCCTTGTATTCTTCCAAATATAAAAAAATATTTGTTCTTTTTTTCAAAATTTGCAAATTACTCGTAACAACACCAACCACGTACTTTATTAAAAAAAAAATACAAAACATGGATTGTCTCATATCTGAAACAGTGCAATTATGCATTTCTTATATTTCAAATAAAAATCCGAAATTCAAAAAACCGAATGCCATTTGATCAAATGTGTAGGAATTGAAGATGACTTCGAAAGAAGTCTGAGCTGACTTTTCTATTGGCTAAAGCCCCAAGGTATTCATTAAAAAGCTATTGAAACAGTCATGATTGGTTCTTAATATACTTTAACTACAGTCAAAAATACTATTAAAGTATTTGCTAACATTAAATAAATTATTTAACCTACGTCAATTCAAATAGCAAACCAATCGTAAACGTCTTTTTCGCAAACTTGGATTACTTATTTATCATTCAACCGCGAAAAAGCAAGAGAATTTCAATTTATAAATTTTGGTCATGCAATATTAGTCACTTCGCTTCTTAGTATTTTCTGAATATATTTGGTTTGGTAGGTAATTTCTAACCTAAGAATTAGCTACTGTTTTAAGCTAAAATATTTTAGATACATAATATCAAAGAGAAACATGAAAAACAGATCAAGAAATATTGCATTAAATTTAAAGGAATTTAATTGTAAAGCGATGGCCTAACTCCAAATTTTATTCAATATTTATAAAGCGCCCATATTCCTGAAGGGGTGTGCAGAGGCACAAACAGAGCACTCAAGATTAGCCGAAGACAAGTCCACACAATGTGACAAGTTTATCACTTGTTCTTGTTGTTCTTTGCCATCCGTGTTCTTATCCAATCCCTGATATTTTTTTTCATTAGGAAATTGATTTTTTTTATTGCTCGATCAGGGAATCTAGCTCCTTATAAATTCAAGTCCAACACCGGACCACTAGACCGCAAAGGCAATTATAAATTTCTATTCTGTAGTAGTTAGTAGTCTCAGTTTTACGAATAACTTGAAATTGCGATGTTTTATTACGTACCAGAATTTGAATTGCTTAAAATCAGAGAATCGTTAAAACTATCAGTAAATTATACTAATCGATAAAGAATTAACCAAAACGTACTTTTTAAATTTGGAACACGGCATGGCAACGTCGCAACTCGCAACCGTGTCGTATATTTAGCTGGAAATATAAAGCTTTGCTTACAAATTTAATTGCATCGACGATCGCCCGCAGCGCGACGCAAATAGCATCGCCTCGTCCCTGAACCTAACAAAACTTTCTCTCAAACGCTTTTAATGTAAACATACGTTTTTACAATTTTGTTATTCAAAAACAACACTTTGATTAGAAATGTTATATAAACTTCATCAATGTACTCAATTCAAATGTCAATTAGCTGATGAAAGGAATCGCTGATTGATATATTTAAATTCGAGTTATTGATGGATAATTTATTGACATAACACACTTTAAGTATCCCAACGACAATATACCTTTAATTTCAATTACATCTCTAAGAGATACGGCTAGGTACCGTAGATCAGTTACCAAACAAGCAACCAGTGTTATTTTTCAACAAATAACAAAAACATCTTAACAACTAAATTCTAGTAGACCTATCTATCTATCTAGTAGTATAACAACCTCTCATCTGTAGAAAGATTATTGAATTTGGTCGACAATTTCGTAACAAGCAACTTTTTCGCATAGTACATACATATAAGTTATTAAAATTTGATGTAAGAGGCTAACACCTTTTTCAGTAACTGTTTCTCTTAATTTATTATCTTGAGCTATTGTTTCTTACATTTGTATGTCATGATATTCTGACATTGATATGATGGTTGCTTATGAATTTAAAGTGTTGATTAACATCATAATAATGGCTCGTAAACGTACAAAAGAAATTTTAAATTGTTTAAGTTCGTATTTGAGCTTTTAAATTTCAATTTGGGATATACATTACGTTCAACAAGCTTTCGCTACCAACTACTGACCCGTGTATTTTCTAAATACTATAGTTGTAAAAAAACGAATTTGACATGATGGGGTGTCCAAAAAAAAAAGGAATTCTCCAACAATATAAAACTGCATTTACGTAATTCTCAAAAATATAATATCATATTAAAGACTATTATTATATTACGACTTTCAAGAATAACACTTTTAAATCTTAGCATCAGGAAATTAAACTTTGGCTATCTTATAACTACTGTGTTGATACTACCACTGAACCAGCTTAGAATATTAAGTTTTAGAAACTTTAGATCTTTATTGTATCTTTATATTTCAAAATATATGAAAACAGAAAAAGGTTTTTTGTAACTGTGAGGAAGAATAAAACTGATGAACATGCAAAACTTTCATAAATATGGTTCCGAGTTTATACTAAAAAAAAAAAAAAGATATGCTAGCTATTTTTTGGGATATCTAACACAAAGACAAATTTTTTACAATGAAGTTCTAACACATTTCATATTTTTTATTTAACCACTTTACTAATACAACTAACTGCATACAACATTTTTGAGATTTTCCCAGTCTTGAACCGGGCTCCTTTGCAGAATAGACCATCTGCCTTTCTGCCAGACAGCTCGTAAAATGTGAGCATAGCTTTACCGTCACTAACACCGTGACATCTAACTAGGTGGTAGAGTTTCGCAGCGACTCATCCGGATTGGTACCACCGCCTTACCTATTACTGTCGCCATAGCGTCATGAGATGTTCCGGTTTGGAGGGTAAGGTAGCCGGAAAACTTACTTTTGCTCGATGCCTAACATTCCGGCCTCAGGTTGGCAACGCACCATTACCACCTTTGGTGTCTCTAGGCGCCGTGAATTTCTTACCATCAGGAAATCGGTCTGCTTGTTTGCCTTCCAGTATCATTAAAAAAACGATAATGTCAGCCGTCGTTATTTTGTTGTGAAAAAAGAAACAATACATTAACACTCCAAACCTTTCCTTATACAAGTGCACGTTAATATTAAGAAAATTTTTACAGTTCAAACATGTTACGAATACGAAGTTGCCTTATTCTTATGTACATATGTAAAATTGCAAAAGGGTAAATGCATATTACAACCTATAGTTGCTCACCGGGGTTGCCAAACGTGTGAAGTTTTTTTAACACTATACTTAGTCCAACCCATGAAGCTTTAGACTACTGGACTATAGACTGCCAACAAAGAACTAATGTGATTTCCAAACGCTGCTGACTCTCTTATGTACCGGTCTCTTTTTCAGAGTCTTGTGAAGTCAATTAACAAAGTCCCAATGAGAGAGAGAGTAGTAGTCTATAGCTTCATGGTCCATAAAGTTTTCCCTTTGACAGCTGTCAAATTCGTATAGGGCATAGGCAATATAGCTGTCTCTTTCATTCGTTTAATTAAAATGTATTTTCTTACTTGCTTTAAGAGCAAGGTTAAATAAATGGTTGAAAATAGTATAAACAGATTTTTACTGATATATTCAATGTTTAGTCCGTGTTCAGTGGTTTTTAAGACAAAAGTAAATACATATCTTCACGCGTCCATAGCTCTACAGAACTAGGCAGACGTACAACCCAGTCACAGATTAGTGCAAACCTATCGCCGATCGTCACATAATGCGGACAAAACAAAAACGCAAAAAATACTTCTTATGGAAATTATTTTAGTTTATTCTTATCGTTGCAAAAAAAATATAAGGGCCAGGCGGTATAGCGAATATAATTAATTGTTACATACTATGACAGTTAAAAACATTTTATGAACTATAAGAAATTAAATGATGTATTGAAAGTACTATTGGTACTTTTTTAATAATATAATTAAACACCCACGGCAAACTCAGTAAAGTCGAAACAATATTTTTTCTCCACGTTTAATTTAGGATTTTTTTTATAATTATTGTCAATAAACTAGCGGCCCGCCCCGGATTCGCACCGTTATGAAATATATATATAAAAGGTTTATCACTTCTTCAATCACTTTATCTATTAAAAAACCACATCACAATCCATTGCGCAGTTTTAAAGATTTAAGCATACAAAGGGACATAATGACAGAGAAAGCGACTTTGTTTTATACTATGTAGTGATAATGTAACATATTTTTAAAATTTAGTAATTATTTTGATCTAGCAACCCTAGCGCCTACACGAACATAATACACGATAGGCAACAACTTACAATGCATATGCACGCAATTGTGTATTCGTTTAATTTGCAAGTTAAATGACAAGACTCAAATAGTGGCATTGTCTTGAATAGTTGTAATTGAATGTTAAATTATCGACCAAAAGTCGTTGCAAGGTCGCAACAAACGCATTTTGATGAAAGAGATGTACGTAGTGAATCAGGAACATTGTACACGATGCAATTTATGCAGGCATGCGCCGTTGCGCTGATCACGCCCTGAAAACGCAGTTAACGAGGCTCACCGCCCTCTACCAGCAGACATGGGAACGGAAGTCACCGCCTTGTCTGAGATTTAAAATTACAGACGTTATAATACTATTTGTATATCATTATCATTATATTATCACCTCTGTGGTATAGTGGTACGGTGTTGACGTTGACTACTTGAGGGCTCGATTCCCGGATCAAGAAAATGTGTTTTCTATATTTTGTATTAAAAACGTCACCGGGATTCTCGTTAAGTGCCCGTATAGCAAAAGAGTTGGTACCTATCAAATTGTGGAATTGACTTTTGACTAATCGTAAATGCTTTGGTTGAACCTGCATACCTCTTCAAATATACTAACTTGAAGATTTTTTTCACTATAAGCCACGTTTAATGTGAAAAACGTTAATTCTTATCGCTTTTAGGATAACCTATTTCAATTAGTGTAAGATTTATTTCATTTTTCATGTAAAGGGTATTTACTAGTGCAAAGTATCTCGTAGAATCTCCTGTACCATAATGCACATCCGACGTGCTGGTCTTGGCCCGGGCTCCTTTGCAGAATAGACTATCCGCCTTCCTCGTAATCCGCAGCTCGTAAAAGGCGAGCATAGGCTTACCGTCACTAAAACTGTGACATCTGACTAGGTGGTAGTTTCGCAGCGACTCACCTGGATTGGTACCACCGCCTTACCTATATATGTCATGACGTGTGTGTAGCCGGTAAACTTACTTTTGCTCAAAGCCTAACATCGCGGCCTCATGTTGGCAACGCACCGTTACGACTCTAGGCGGCGTGAATTTCTTACCATCATGAAATCCGTCTGCTTGTTTGCCTTCCAATATCATAATTTATATAAAATAATAAATATAAACATCGGTGACTAAGCGATAAAGCCACCTTTCCGTGGTATAGTTTTCAAGCTTTTTTATGTATGTTTTTTTTTGCATTAAATAAAAAGTACAGTATTGTGTCATTATTACAAGCTTCGTTGACTCTCGCAAAAGGTGCTGACAGGACATGCAAAATTATAAAACTCCGTAAGACTATACGTTAGTCGATCGTAGTATTTTTAATAGCTGTTTCATGCTGGTACTTGAACCTACCTTAGGTTAATTTGTTAGTGCCACCCCGGTCTATACTTTGGAAGAACTTGCATATATTTACCACACTATCGTCGCGTAAACGCGTGGTTACACACGTAATATTATAAAAGAATATTGCAGATTTACATTATGAGATTGCTGCAAGTTTTGCAACTCGACAGCTTCGCAATTGCAACTCGAAATAGCCACAAAACTAGCTCGTATTGTGTAAAAAAAGTGCATCAGTTATTGCATGTGCACGGAAATCCTTTACGGTGTTTTGTCTTTAAACATTTACTGATAGTTGATACCCCAGAGCGGCCTCCCCTTGGCGTTCACGCGCCAGTGGAAGTTCGGGCTGACTCATCGAGTCGCGCCTTACACTAGCTGCTTAAGGAACCGTCTCAATAAAGAAAAATAGTTTTATTTTTTTAATTCACTGAATCTCATTCCCCAAAATATGACTCTTATTCAGTTATTTAAACTTGGTCTATTATTAAATATTGTTTAAAAGTTTTATTTTTAACTGACTCTAGAAAATGAGGTTCTCAATTCGACTGTCCGTTTTTTATGTTTGTTACGCTATTACTCGGTCAATAACAAATCGATTAGAATCGGTTCTTTTTTAGACAAATATATCACGGTTTGGAGGTGGTCCCATATTAATTTCATCATGACCTGACTAGTGTTCTTTGAGTTATAGCTACTTCATTATATATACAATTATGTCTATATGTAAGACCTTAAACTTATGAATTTTGCTAAAAATATGCTTCGTGTTAATAAAATTTATATGGGACCATTTCGGAATTATTTGCTACCTTTCGAAAAAAGAATAATCAAATCGTGATGTGGTCCCTTTTGGTTGGAGTCGGTTTTTACAGTTTTACTACACTTAATTGTAGAACTATAATAAAATAAAAACAGGTAATTATTAAGTTAAATGAACAATTGCCATTTTTTTAAAACTTCCATCCAAAAACTTCGATTATTTCAATTATCGAATTAATTCTATCTACATCACACACGTGTTAAATCAATATTAAACAAAAAAGACATGGAGCCTTAACCAACACGTAGTATTATGTTTGTGTGGTGGGCTCGTCTCAAGGTTACGGCAAACGTGACCAGACTGCTTTTTGTGTCGCAATCGTTCAACAAATAAAAAATGTCTTCCTGCAAAATAGATCACAACGACGTATAAACAAGACTGGTTGTTACTTGCAATAAAATTCAGTGCATTTTAAAGTTTTTAATTTAAAAAAAATGACTCAGTGTTATATAAAGTCACTCAGGGGGAAAACTGTCACTCAGTGAAAAAACTTGCTACTCAGTTGAAAAAAAATAGCTTATCCCGATTATTGGTTTAGAGGTAGCAATGGAACTAGTACACCCAAATTTGACTAAACTAAGCTTATCATAGATGTTACGTAAACAAATGCTATTCAAAATTATTTAGGTACAATATCCATATAGGAAAATAACATGACATTTTAAGTTTTTAATATAAACATACATCAAATAGTTTACACTAAAAATAACAAAGATTAAAGTTTCCAGACGTTATAAACATGTGTTCTTAAAATGTCTTAATAATAGTAATTTATGATCACTCTATTTAATATAAGACTGGTTTTTGAATCAAGTTTTTTTGGTGGTGGCCCAATGGATGTAAAATAAAATATAATTAGAGACGTGTTGTGTAATCAGTGCGGAGATTGTAAGTGGGGTTTTTAAATTAGGATTATTTCGTTTATAATCTTGACATTTCAGGGAATGCTTTGTAAATTCGCTATAAAATTGTAAATATTTGGATAATATTAAAACTGAGATGTACACATCAGTAGGATTACTCTTGAATCTCGATTGGATTGGCCTGTAGCAACACTTATTTAGATATATCTATATACATTTGCCCCATAATCAATAATTTTTCTATCAACTTAAAGCTATTTTAACACAAAACTCACATTGATAGTAACTTAATATATTAAATGTAGTATAGTGTATGTAATAATTTACAAGAAATATGTTACATTTTGGCACTATCATGCAACATTTTAAATCAAAATTCATATTTACAATTAAAAATACGAGAAACAATTATAAATTTAGGAAAAGAAACAATGACATCATTTTGGAGAACTAACATTTGTAATATACATTTGAAAAATACTGAATTTGTTCCCCAATTACGATATTGATTGTATTCTTAGTATGTAGATAGAAGACTAGAGTCACACATGCTACTTGTATCCCGCATCCCGATATCTAACCAGATTCTAGCAGGCAGACATGTTTAACACGCAGTCGTACCCGCGGCAAACATCTACTGAAATATAAAGAAGTCAAAAACCCCTTCCAAAACTAATATATTAGTAGTGATTTAATAGTATTCATAACGAGTTACACTAAGTGGCGCTCGGTTTCAAACAAAACCACAGATACGTAGGAGCTATTTCGATACATTCGACAAAAGCTCTGTAAAAAACACGTTAATTACCCTTGACTCTAATGTTCAATAGCTAAAACATCCTGTGGTAATATTCAAGTGATTGTGTTTACAACATTCTAGGCGAGTGACAAAAACATGATAGAGATGTCTCTGGTACAGACAAACAGTCTAGTCTAAATCTGAAGCAACTCATTGTTTTCCAATGATTCAACCTGATAGTTATCTTCGAAGATAATCTTAAATTCCTTATATAGTTGCAATGTTATATAAATGCGCAAATGACGAGACGTGCATTAACTACTCAAACTAGAACTACACGTACCTAGAATCTATTTATTTTTGTGAACAAACCTTGGTTAATGTTTAGGACTGCCACATACATTCGGTTCTTTTACGGAATCCCGTCTCGAGAATTCGAAACAAAATTTTCACTAACATTCGTTTTTTTTCGATATTCGGAATTCAAATTCGAAATAGGTCAGCTGAACGGTGTTAGTTGAGTACAGATTTAGCGCTTGCGGACAAACTAATATATGGTTTTTGCAATGCTGTAAGTATATTATATTTATTAAATAAATAAAAAAAATAAGAAAACTGATACCATATATATTCATCATCATTTTTGCGTTCTGTGCTTTTTTTTAATCAATAGAATTGCACACGTGGTCTACCTACTAAGATAGCAAAGCACCCGTAACATGGTGGCTATAGAAGACTGTCGTCGAAATGACTAGAGCGTCCTGCTTCTTTTTATATGTGTAATAATACATTATTATCCTTGGCTCTAATGTTAAACAGCAAAAACATCCTGCGTTAATATTTAAGCGATAAATGTGTTTAGCGACCATTCGAGTAGAAGCGACACATACATTCATTAAGCGCTGTCTAACCGGCCATCGCGATCGATGACTCACTGAATACAAATAGAATTAAATAACGATATGCACGATAAGCATTGTAATGAAAACATTACTGTGGCAGCTACAACAAAAACAACGTGATAAAAGAATTTGTGAACTGGTTTTAACATTACTGTGCCAAACATTCCCACAACACAGGCTACTAATAAGTACAGCAGCTTTCGCAAAAATAGCGAACGCATTTCTACAAAACAGGCTACTAATATGTACAGTAGCTTTTGCAAATATTTCAAACAAGTCTGTTGAACAGACTCGTTCTAGTGCATAGCACAGGCTAGTAATATCTTAATATGATTAAATTACGTGTCACGTTGTTTGACCGCGATGGACTCCCTAAACTACTTAACCGATTTCAATCAAATTTGCACACCGTGTGCAGTTGAAGGAACTTGAAAGATAGAGTAGCTTACGATTTATGATAAAAAAAATACCATCCGAGCGAAGCCCGGAAAGGCAGCTAGTGACAGTATAATCTGTTGCAAATATTCCGAACGGATTTCCATATCACAGGATTTTTTTTTTCATTTTTTCATTTCAATACACACAAATTGAATTAAACTCCAAAGTAAACACATTACATGCTTCTGTCATGGGTGCTAGTCAATTGCACAATTGCAATAGTATACATATATACAGTATAGAATACAGAATACACACACATACACTGTACTGATTAGTAATATGTACAGTATAAACTATATTTCAAATGCATTTCTAAAACAAAGACTTGTCAATCTAATGGGTTCTTACAACGATCGCTGAACTTGGAGAATGAATGCATATTTTTTAGTTTTATAGAATTTTATAGAAAAAAGAAAAATAAATAAATGACATATCCTTAAAAGGATTCTGGCTTAAAGAAACCAAAATGTTATATGCAACACTAAATTTAAAGGTATAAAATCATAATAAAAAATAACTCAAAGAGTTTGCAAAGATTAAGGGAATAAGTCAGTATATTTGTTAAGGTTCGTCAGTCGAAAGCCAAAAACCAAATACTTTATCAAGAAGAAATCAGCACAACCTAAAAAGGGACCTGGTTTAAAGAAACCAGGACAAATAAGCCCTAATTAAGAGTTATGAAATCACAATAACCTCAAGAGTATGACGTGTCTTTGTATAAATCCAGCTCATCTTTGTAGGTCAAGTTAAAAGAATAAATATGTCGGACGTCATGGAGTCCTCGCCCACGGTTCAATAAAGCAAGCCTGATACCCACAGAGCATCACACCTACACTTATTAGCTGGTTAAAGATACGACGAACGCTCTGATAGGCGAATAAACGTAATATGATGAGATAAAACTGAGGCTATAACGTCAATGCTTGTGATTCTCGTGTTTTGAGCTGAAGGGTAAACGGGAGATTTGCACAGGTGTCCTAATATTCTAGTCATAAGATTTGTAAATATTGTCTCATATCATCAGAAATAACGCCTTCTTCGCAATCTTACAAACGAAGCAATTTGATTTTTAACACCCGATAGAAAAAGAGAGGTGTTTTAAGCTTGGCACGCCTATGTGTGTCTATCTGTGGCATTATAACTTTTGAGCGGATGGTCCGAATTTTATACAGATTTTTTTGGTTAAAACCTTACGAGATCGAAAACAGTTTTTACTTATTAGCTACATCACGGATAAGTTTTATCAGGGGCTACTGAACATTTATAATTTTAATTATTAAAGGTGAATTTAATTAAATCAGTTATGGCTTAGACCGAAGATAATGTTACTACATTTTATGAAAAATTAGAAAAACAAACACATTAATAGAAACATAAAAAAATCTTTACAGAAGCTTTGTTTGTCAGGACAGATATTTTTTATCATTACCTATTATATAGTACCAGCGGCCAGGCACTTGCTTCGCTACGTTATACGTATCAATACGTATATGACCGCATGACTGACATAACACAACAAAACAAAAAAGAAAAAAAAACAACTGAAAAAAGTTTCAATATGACAGCACAATCACCATGTGAAAAAAGGTTAAATTTGACAGAAAATACCCATTAACAAAACGATCCGCCTTTCATTGAATTCATTTGTTACAAAAAATGTGATAAATTAAGAACCACTCGACTGATTTCATGAAAACTTCACATAAACGATCTACTAAATAGTCCGAACAAAGCCTAAGCATTTGGTTTGGATAGGTGAGCCCGTCCTTGAGTTATAAAATTACAACGATAAGAGGCATTGATTTTTATATCATATAGATTTTTTGTAACTGTAAGTTTTATGCAATTTAAATAACCTGAAAAAAATATTGAAAACTCTTCATTTTTGTCGTTATAATTAAGTAAAGTTACAAGTTTCGTGTTTTGAGTCGTTAGTCTAAAACGATTCTATCGATCAACGACGATTTCTGAGAACAAAACAAACATAATAATGGTTTAAAATAACATCAAAAATAGGTTATTTCAAATATCCTGGCCTTATCTTGGTCATAATGGTCCGGTTGGCGATAGGCCACCTATCACATTGTGGGACATAGTGTTCTCGGCTAGTAGTGGGTACCCTGGTTTTGCCTCTGCCTACCTCTTTGGTGATATGGGCGACAAGATACTTTCACTTTTTAATTAATTTAACAAAATACTGAAATCTTAGATCTTGTTACGTTACGTTAAGATGTTCTGTCGCTAGTTACTTATCTTCGTTTTGTTGACCCCCTTTTCTTTATTTGTAACGTAATTTGTTAAAAAAGGGGCCGTCCGCCACTTACTAATATAACACAAAATTGTATCTTCAGAAGTATCTTCACGCCTATATCCCCGAAGAAATTGGCAGAGGCACAACCAGGGTACCCACGACTAGCCGAAGATACTAAGTCCCACATTGTGATAGGTGGCAAGCCTATCGCCAACCGGACACATATCCCATCCCGAGCAACTTTTTATTTTAATAGAAAATTGGAAAAACCCAATTTTCTTTTGTTGCCCGGCCCGGGATTCGAACCCAGGACCTCATGCAGTCAAGTCCAACAACTGAACCGCTAGACCACAGAGGCGATTATATAACACAAAATTGGAAATTTGTAACAAAGGTTATACGAGTTACCAAAGAAACCACAACAATTTGGACAAGGGGGCAGCTGTTGCAATTTCGGGAAATGCATTTTTGTAACCATGGACGGGAAACGGAAACCAGCTGTGCAACGGAGCGCAGTTAATGTATGTGACCGGCGAAATTGCATTTTTAGGGCTCCGCCAATTTGTATAGCACTTTTACCGCGAAATGAAACTAAAACAAGTGCAGCCAAAAAACGTTAATTTTAAAATATATTTTCGACTTTGAGCAAATTTGAACTTTATTGTATATGCTTTATGAATTCCTGGTACCGGTTTTGAACTTGAAAGCATGTCAGGCAGATGGGAAAAAGACAGATATTTTTTTTTCGTAACTAGAACCGCGACATCATGGGTAAGAGATCTTTGTAAACATAAAATTATACTTTGTTATTCCATCACAAATTCGGTGTTTGTTATTGTAGTGTTAATTTAAATACACAAGGTACAGGTCGTCAACGCATTATTTATTTATGTCTGAACTCGATGTCTATTTGTTATGTATTATCAAAGAAATCCATTTTTCTAATACACAAATTTTCACAAAACAAAACAAAATATAAAAATCATATACCTCGACATAACTCCAAAACTACTTACAAAATTTTGATGAACTTTTGAAACTATAACTTGTTTTAACTCAAAATTGAACAGTTTTTTTATATCATCGGATTTTCGTGGACAAAAAAAAAATAGCTTGATACTTAGGTGAAGACACGACCAAAATCTTATATATAAATATACCTCGAGACACGATAAAAGTATTTTCGGGACAAACTCCAAAACTACAGGACTGATTTTGAACAAATTTAAAAGGAAGCACAATTTTTATCCAGTAAGCTCAAGATACTCGCGGAAGAGATAAATATAAAACGGGCAAAGCCACATGCAACAGCTATTAATATACATTCGCAATATCTGATAATATAGATGTTTGTGCAAAGTATATAAAAGTGTAACCAATAATTATCAACTAGAAAATTCACTCCACGTGTACACAAATCTTTATTTCACCTAACAATAACACTAATTAACACTTTTATCACTTGATATTTACCTGTTTTGAATTAACATTCACCGGTAACAGGTTTAGATAAGTAATAATTAACCTTGAAATGTCAAAATTATATAACGAACATTTGTATGTAAATGAATTCATATGAAGATGCAGCATAACATTAATCGTAAACAAGACCCATCCTAAGAAACTCGTTAGTGTGAACTTTTTTTATGAATTCTTAATATTTCTTTCGGAAATTCTTGCTTAGCAACGAAACATCTTTATTTTAAGCGCAGTAAAACTGCAAATAATTTAGGAGCAATAAAAATGCAAAATACAGACTAAATTATATCAATACCTGCGGGGCTATTCAGTATCTTTTGACGTGACAACGTCTTATGATTTGATGGAGCTGGCTGCACGCACCAAAAAACATAACTCATGCGGCGTTACCTCGCTCTGAGGCGTTCCATTTAAGGGTTGAAGATTTTTAGTGATGATCACTGGGTAAAGTGTACATCAAATAGCTGTCAAATGACGTGTTTTGTATTTGCTATCTCCGTTTTATTTCTGTTGGCCGCAGGAGACAGCAAATATAAAAAACGTCATATGACAGCTATTTTTACACTTTACCAAGTGATCATCACTAATAATATATCGAATAAGCGACCAGGTCACTATATCATGAAATTTTTTTCGAATTGGTAATAACCTCACGAGTCCGATTTTGATCAATTTCATACAGGACCACTTCCACGCAGTAATCGCGTAACAAATACAGAAAAAATACGGAAAAACGAAACAAACCTTCTTCCATTAGGAGTCAGAAAAAAAAATACAGTAAACTCTTTACTCGTGAATCATTTACTCTTACTTGTTTCTCGAATTTGAGGTAATTTTAATCTTTAATATTTTTTGGATATAAAAGTAGAACTGCAAATAATATATTGATTACTAGGTAATATTGCCTCTGTAGTCTATCGGTTCGGCGTCGGACTTTTTTTTGAGGTCCCGCGGTAGATCCCCGGATCGGGCAATAATTAATAAAAAATATAAAATTGGATATGTGCGCGGTTGGTGACAGGCTTGCCACCTATCACATTGTGGGTCTTAGTGTCTTCGGCTAGTCGTAGGAGCTCTGGTTGTACCTCTACCTACCTCGTCAGGAATATGAGCGCGAAGAGAATTTTTTAGATAATATTACACTTCAGACTTAATTTATTTAAAACAAATTATCTAAGTAATACACATATATATACCTAAGCTCCGATATAAAGAGTTTAAACATAACAAAATATTTTTTATTTATCATTAAACCTACATCAATCTATACTTATGTAATAAAGCTGAAGAGTATGTTTGTTTGCATGAACGCCATAATCTCAGAAACAAATTTTAGATTTGAAAAACTCTTTATACAACATATTTCAACTTATTTGCGAAATGATATTTAATTGCGTCATATTTAATTGCGTCAATCAACGTTTATTGTTTTAATTTTATTTCAAACTGTTGCACAATATGATTAATAGTCCTATTATTTTATTAATGATGTGTGATAGCGAAATTAGATAAAGCAAATATAAAATTAATTAAGTATCGATTGAATTCTGACGTCCAAAAATAAAAATACTTTATTCTTATCATCTCTGACAAGGCTGATTAGAATAACTATTAATAGTTTTAGCATCAGAGCATAAAGGTGATATGATATAATATTTTCTTTAAAGTTATTTTTGTACAAAATAAACAATATTACGTATACGTATGTATATGTTTACAAAAAAGGACTAATACGTCAATCGTGCTAGAAATGGTGCTAGAAATCACCACCACAATATATTGCGTGCAAGGTGTTTAAATGTTGTAACTGAAGCATTTATATTTAAAGAAATTAGATAACTTTAGAAAACAAAACATAATTTGCTATTTTGTTATTGTAATAAAAATCAGCTGCCTACATACCTACCTAATAGATACTCAAATATCAGCATGTTCATAAAAATGTAAATCTTATATTTTTAAAATTATTCTATTTTGCAGCTGTTATTGATAAGTATGTTTTGTTTTAAAAATAGTACCTATCTACGAAAGACATTTATTTTTACATTGTAATGTCGACTATCACGGTCTTAAGTCAAGATTTTTTTCTTATCGTGACTAGTAAAAAACATTTTAATTACTAAACTAATTATTTAAAAAAATACAAAAACCGGCTGTATTAAATGCACAAAATAAGTGATTTTCGACATTCTAGTGATAGCTTTTTAGAATGATGATGGTGATTATGCATAACAAACCTTAAATTTGATATCCTTATTCCAGAATTTAAAAAAATATAATTATTCTAAAAAACATATATTGCTATTGCCATATTTATTTTTTAATGTCGTTTTCTACTTGATGTATTTTACCTATTTTAAAAGCAGTTACAGACTATTAACTTTTAAGTTAGGTAGCTAGACAAAAAAAATATTTTTTTTATTTACCTAATTTAGATATTATATGAACTATTTAACATCTTAATATTATTCTTCTTTTAATGCATACAAAAAAAAACAGTTAATAAGTTCGTATTTTAAAAAGTTCGAACAAAATGTTCTACAATGTGGTAGAAGTTTTGTGTTCTAAAACAAAATTCGTATTTGAAAATATAAAAAAATTACAGTCATTTGTAAATCGAATTTACACACAGAGGGTTCAAAATTACCATCGTAAGTAAATATCTACACTCAGGTGTCCCCGAAGAGGTAGGCAGAGGTACAAACAGGGTACCCATGGGTAGCCAAAGACTTTAAGTCCCACAATGTTATAGTGGCAAGCACATATCCAATCCCGGGCAATATTGTTTTTATCAGAAAACTGAAAGAACATTTTTTTGCTGCCCGATCCCTGGACCTGAACTCCAACAGCGGACCGCTAGATAACAGACATAAAAAAGTGGTCTACTTAAATGAAAAAAACAATCAAAAGTTTATTAAATATATTTAATAAACCAGTTATAATTTGGTTTTTATTTTGTGCTGAAATATAATTGGTTAAAAAAAAATACGTAGGTAGGTGGAATAACATTTGTATTTATCTTTGTTAATTTATACAAGTGACCTATTTAACCTACCAAATATGTGTGAATTTCAAATTAACTAGCACTTGAAAAACATGTGTGAAAATACAAGTTTTATTGACGTAATACCTACCTCTGCATAACTTAAAATAGTTAGCGAAATATATTTTTTGATTTTTACAACATTATAAACTATAAATAACACGGAGTGTATTTTTGAAGTGCTTTTTTTTAACACAAAAATCGACGTCTATTAAAATTTCATAAATTGGTTTAGCAAGTCCGCGCGTCTCAGTCTAGAGAGCTAGACTCTTTAAGTAGCTCTATTATTTATTAGAAAAGATTTGTTTAAAAAGTGTCAAGGTTGAACATCCAATCTCGGTTTTGTATTTTTACGAAATAGATAGATGGCGACCCTATATTTAAGCGAGGCAACAGCCGGTTTTGGCCCAAAACTAGCTTGGCTTGTAAGCTCGAGCTAACAACCAGTTCCTGGCTTAATATGTGGGACTGCCTATTCAATTCGTTATAAACGACCTAAGAGAAATGCATTCCATTTATTCCAAACCGCAGTGCACAGCAGATGGAGAATTTTTTATTGTTATATGCTCCTATTACATACTGATAACCTAATCATAATTTATTCTGTGTTTTTTCGCAATAAACGATGAGCAAATTATGTTCTACAACGTGAGAAAGAGAAAAAAAAATGCGCGCCTTAAAAGTGTGTTACATGGACACAAAAACGTGACTTTTCCCGGCTTTGCTTGCTTAATAACTAATGATGCTATCATTACACAAAATATTGACATGGGTAAAAACAGTTTCAAATTGTTTGTAATGGAGGGTTAGCGAATAACAGACATAAAGGGTTAATTCCAGATACCTTTTTCAATCGACTTCCAAAAGAAGAGGTAAGTAGGTACCTTCTTAATTATGAATTCTTTTAGTGGACATTTTACACACTTGTTAAGAAATGAAAAAAAAAATTGTAATCTTGTTTGGTAGTTTGAGTAGGTATTATCTTTGTTCAAAAACAGGTGTTTTCCTGTCGGCCGTAGGTAGGTATCTGCATCTACCGACAATTAAGTACCTAGGTATTTCGCCTGGCCAGCTAATAAGTAACTTTATAAATTCGATTTAGTTCGATGACATAATATCGAAACGAAGACAGTATTTTTACAATTTTATTAATTACAACGTATAACCATTATGTACATTTGTAATTATGTATCTAACCTTTTATTGATTTAGTACCTAGATATTTTTAAAGAAACATACCTACCTAGTTATTTATACACAAAGTATAAAAATTAATACAAATAGTACTACCAAGTAGGCATTTAAGTAGACTTACACAAGTTCCTACCTATTTTATACTGTAATTTTTTATAGTCTAAGAGTCAAACCAGTATTCAGATTTTCTAATGGTTATATTTATGTTGCTTTGTCAGCCTCAGGCTGATACATTTTTTGCATGCCCGAGTTACTAGGCTAAACTAACAGGATGGTGGCTACCACTCATGTTATGACATAAGGTGGTAACGATCCGAGTGATCTGTTGCAGAACTTATTCACCTCACTGACTGACTGAGTAGATAGATTAGATTAAATTTCATTAATTCATGTCTTACAAAACAATCCAGTACGTAGGTAGGTACCTACTAATTACCTACTTAGAATTAAACCTTACTCAATTACAATATGTTGACCGCGTAGGTGTTACAACTTTGTTTACTCGACATGATAACCACGGATGGATCGAGTTACTAAATGTGAAATAGGTATCATATTCAACACCATTGTTTTTAATAAAGCGACCAAAACAAAAACCTACCAATGCAAACATTTTAATGTTTACCGGAATATATTTTCGTTCTCCGGCTTTGTAGGTAGTTTGTTAGTGCGTTGTAAAATTAAATATTAGGTACCTAGCTATCTATTGAATTTTCGACGACTGTCAAATCTATTAGTAGTAGTAGTAGCAGCAGTAACTGTTGCAGGACTCAGGAGTACATAATATAGGTATGTAAAATTGGTCTCGGTTTTGAAAACGTATCATTTCAATTCGACAAGATTCGTGATAGGGCTACCATTTAGCATATTATGTTGGTATGCTGGTTTTAATTTAGAATAGTATGAAACATACTAGGTATAAGGAGGTATAATCGGAATTAAGAGCTATAGTTAAAAAAATATTCTGCGGTAAGTTTATAAAGCATAATAATGAATGCCTTAAAAGTAAATGCTGTAAACCTACATACCTACATGATAGGTACCTATCTGTAGCCCGTAAGCTAGTCAGTAAATTAAAAATGAACGTATAGGTAGGTAGATCGAGATTCAGTATTTCTCTTATCTTTATACGATAACAATTATTACTTGGCAAGTAAATAGCACTTAAGTTCTCAATAGCTAGGCAGGTAGTCCTCGTAATAGGCAGTAAGCTGCAACATAGAGCCAGATAACTTTTTTTTAGTCTTTACCTAACAGTACTTTACATATTGTATTTATAAACTTTAGACTTGTTCGCGTTTTATCTAAAATATTTCAAATTGTCTTACCGGACACGGTCAGATATGATCTCTGGTTTTGAGTTCCTCTTCGCCGGTGTCATCGCATGGGGCGGCGCATGAGTAGGGCTAGTTGATGGCTCCGATGGGGCTGACGGCGGGGAGCAGGACCCTGAACTCGAAAGGCTGAACGCTCTGGAGCGTGCATCTACCGCAGCCGGTGTTCGCCCTGATCTCGCTCGCCTGCGTTTCTTTTTCTCTTCATCGGACCTCACGGCTGCTCCTGGAGGAGCCCAATCGAGATCTTTCTTCAAGTGCCCTCTGCCACAACGACAACCGCAAGCTTTGAACGCCAAGTCGTAACCTTTCTTCGTCCACAAGTTCTGGTGTCTCTGTCGTTCAGACCATGACCTGGCCCGGCCGCAGGACTTGAGATATGCAAGCACCCCGACTTCCCATTGTTCGAAACATTCTCTGTGCATATACCGGCCGGCGGCGCACGTGTCGTTATTGCATAGCACGCGGACAGCGTCTTCGACGCGCACCGGTTCTCGTGGGCGGAGGCATTCGCCCGGGACACAGCAGCCATGGGTGTCCTCGCAGTCGCGTTCCCCGGTCGCACCCTGCCGTCGCGGAGCCATGCCCACGATCGACTCAACGAAATCGAGCGCGAAGTAGTGAAGCGCGTCACATGAGACACATGCTCGTCGGAGCGCGCACGGCCGACTAATAACCGCCAGTGAACGAAAGCGAAATTTCAAGAGCGCAACGCGTTGCCGCGCCGCCGCTCTCCGCCTGCACGCGGGGCTGACCTTGCGTCGCGGGGGCGCGGGGGTGCAGCGAGGGGCGGGGCGATGCGCGACAGTCCGGGTGGGGAGAAAGTGCCTAGCGAATTTTCACTTTCGCGCGCCAGCGGACGAGCTAGCGACAGCGGTCGCCGGTCGATGCAGTCTGCTGTCGTCTACTACCGCAATATCCTACTTAGTTCATTACGGAACAATGATGCACCCCAAGTCCATTCCGTTTTGTAAAATAAATCGTATTACGTTAAATTGCTTTGAAATAAGAAATCTCAAAATCGTTTTTGATTATAACTAAAAGTCAATAGTAGGTATCTTATAATACGAAATCTTATTCAGAATCTAATTTCGACTTGATATAGGTAGGTACCTTAGTATTCAGTACCTATACAAACTTTTATAAATATCTTTTTAGTAGACACAGATTTTCTTTTATGTCTATGCAGTTAATATTTGCTTAATAACTAGGTACCCCACCTAGCACGTTGCATTCTGCTTATACCTAGTACCTAAGTAGATACCAACACAATTTTGTTTTATTATTAATTGCTATTACTGCCGCCATAACGTCATGACGTGTTTCGGTTTGGAGGGTAAGGTAGCCGGTAAAGCTACTTTTGCTCGAGGTCTAACGTCCCGGCTTCAGGTTGGCAACGCACCATTACCGCCTTTGGTGTCTCTAGGCGGCGTGAATTTCTTACCATAACGAAATCCGCTAGTTTGCCTTCCAGTATCATAAAAACATTTAAAAAGACGCTGGTTTCGAAATAAGATATACCTTTTAGGAAGGTAAGTACGTTAATTTTAAAATTCATCACTTTCTACTCTACTCCATAGTTTTTTCTCCGTAATCTTAAACTAATAAAAAAGCAAAAGCAAGTAGTTATTAATCAATTTAAACATATTACATTTCTACGACATTAACATTGCGCACCTCTTAATGAAAACCAATTAAGTAATGTTTAATATAACCAGAGATTAGTAAATATATTATATATATTGTCTTTGATATAACACAAAATACATATCAGGCTCAATAGAGCTCAAATTAAAAGTTTAACAAGCTGACATTCAACAATTAGTTATAAAGTAGGTATCTACTTATAGCATTCATAAACTTTTTATAATAACTAACTTACCTAACTAAAAGTGCAAATGCATTCCTTTATAATGGCATCCAGCACTGTCAGCAAGTAGGTACCTAGCGCTGTTAAAACGCGCACTGCCCTTATTATTATTAAAAAAATAGTGTGGCTACGACCATGGATGACTCATGAGATACCTATACTACAAACCCCCTGTTGGTCCGGGCTCCTTTGTAGAATAGACCTTCCTTCCTGTGCCAGGCAGCTCGTAAAAGGCGAGCATAGGCTTACCGTCTACCGCTACCGAGTTTCGCAGCGGCTCGCCCGGATTGGTACCACCGCCTTACCTATATCTGCCGCCATAACATCATGACGTGTTCCGGTTCGGAGGGTAAGGTAGCCGGTAAACTTACTTTTGCTCGAGGCCTAACATCCCGACCTCAGGTTGGCAAAGCACCATTACCACCTTTGGTGTCTCTAGGCGGCGTGAATTTTTTTACCATCAGGAAATAGGTCTGCTTGTTTGCCTTCCTATATCTTAAAAAAAAAACTAACTCAAACGTGCAAATGCATTCCTTTATATTGGCATCCATCACTGTCAGCAAGTAGCGCTGTTTAAACGCGCACTGCCTTTATTATTATTTAAAAAATAGTGTGACTACGACCGCGGAAGACTCATAAAATATCTATACTACAAACAAATAAAATTTTAGTTTCTGTTTGTAACATAAAACTAACCCTTTTTACTACATTCATATGAATGTAGGTAGGTAGGTATGTATGATAGGTACCTGTAACAAAAAATATTTTTACAATATTTGTGTCTTTCTGTCTTTCGGCCTACCCGTTGATTCCGGCTAATCTCGGAAACCACGGGACCGATGTTGACGGGGCTTTCACTGACAGGTAGCTGGAGTAATTAAGCTACTTTAATTTTACTCTGTTTTTGTTCTCTTCCACGTGGACAAAGTCGCAAGCATAACTAGTCAGTCATAAATAAGGTATTTAAAAATTAATATAATTTTTTGGACTTCCGTAACTGAATGGCAGACACAGAAAGAAACTTAATAGTTTCGACATGTCCGTCTGTCCGTCCGTGTGTCACCGTCACTTATGCCTATATAGTTGAAACTTTAAGTAGTAAAGTACTTAGATGTATGTTGTGAACTGCTTTATGTTTTTTACACAAAAATGAGAAAAATAAGGAAGAGCGCTTCCCGTACAAGGAACTGAAACTAAAAGTATTTTTTCTTCAAACCTACATATCCAAACCCTAATAAAACCTAGGTACGAAAAATTATACACAATAAGTTAAATGTAGGATTGATACAGTTCAAAATTTTAGGTAGTTTACAATATCGCAAGATAGATTATGATAGATAGGCTTGCCACCACTTTATACACTAATAATTGCCCACAATTGTGGGACTTAGTGTCTTCGGCTAGTCGTGGGTGCCTTGGTTGTACCTCTGCCTACCTCTTCGGGGATATGGGCGTGAAGATACTTTACTTTACTTTAGATTATAAACTACTTGTTTTTGTAAACTTACGGTAACTATCGTATACAATACGATAGATGGCACTAGTGCTCCCTATTTTATGGACGGGTTATTAGGCCGCGTGTGCATCTCGACCGGGCTATAATAAAGTCTAGCATGGAACGCAACGATGGCGAGCACTGTGTAGCAGAAATATGGTGTATGGCGGTGGTATCCAACCGGGCGAGCCACAACACGTGCCGTGACAGTATCTATAAATATAGTGCTTTATCGTAGCACTATAAAGAAACGAGTTCCTTGATGTGTGTTGTTGGTGGCAGGGCCGACCCCAGGGGTGGGCAGACCGGGCGGCTGTCCAGGGCGGAAAATTTTTGGGGGCGGCAAACAAATTTTAAAGAACGGCAAATTTAAAAATATGAATAAAATAATAAAATCATGACATGAATGTGAAGGGTAAAATTTTCTGTATCACATTTTACACAAAGAACAAGCCTAAGAATATGAGCGTTAGTGCAAGCCTCGAGTTACGATAATAATCCAAGTCCAAATATAAAATAAATCACTCGGCTTGTATCGAACAACCGTCGTCGGCGCCGCCGCGCTGCACAGAACAGCGACAGCGTCAAAGCAACAGCGCAGTGGTTAAGAGTGACCTTGACTGACTCCTTTCGTGCCAAGTTTATTATAGTTTATACTTTCAGGAAGTAAACAATTAGACGGGATATGTGGGGGGGGGGGAATCGCCCAGGGCGGCAAAGTCCCTAGGGCCGTGTCTGGTTGGTGGTGTGCTAAAAGCGTAGGTAGTTTACTAAGTTTTAACATACTTCAATTTCAAAACGTCTGGCAGAAGTACTGGCCCATGGACAGTGTCGGGCAATAATTAACGCGTTTTACCCGAGTTGATCAGAGCTCTTTCGCAGAATAGACCATCTGCCTTCCTGCCATGCAACTCGTTAAAGACGAGCATAGGCTAACCGTTATTAATACCGTGACATCTGATTAGGTGATAGTGTTAGTCTCGACTTGCCCGGATTGGTACCACTCCGTATCTATTGACTATTCCCGCCGCCCGCGCCATAGCGTCAACACTTGCCATTGACGTATTCCAGTTCGGAGGATAAGGTGGCCGGTACACTTACTTTTGCTCGAGGCCGAACATCCCGAACTATCATCACCTTTAGTGTCTTTAGCCATCGTGAATTTCTTAGAATCAGAAAATCCGTCTCCTTGTTTGCCTTCCAAAATTCACAACCCTTGTTGCAGCAGAGCGAAAATAAAAAAAAAACTGTTGCGTAATAGTCATTTGCAATGTTTAATGAAACTAGTGGTCGCCCATTGGTCGAAATTCGATCATAATAAATTTTAATATCTTGTTGAAAAGAACGCCATCTTCATTTCTACCCACCTACTACTTTGTTTTCAAACTTTTTAGTGCGCCATCTGTGATCTATTATCGTTATCATCAATTTATTTGTTTGTTTGTGTCAAATGCATGGTAATGTGGATATTTTTTTATTTATTGATTTAATGTTATAAGCATTATTATTGAAAAATATTAGCATTCTGCACTTCTCCTACACATAAACTATAAGTGTGCCAAATTGTATGCTCCTGCGTCCGCGCAATTTTTGTAAAAAGGGGTCCAAAGTTTTTGCATCACGTATTAATATATAGATATATTATTCTTTTTATAAAAAATAAAAATACCTCTACAGCTCGTCCAACCAGTTGGTGGATTAGGTCTAAATGTTTGAAGCGCGATTTACCTTAATATTCTTTGTTTTGGGGTGACTATGAAAGGTTACATACATTGACAGTACTAAACCGGTTCAAGGCTGATCCTCTCCATCTCCAACATTTATCGTGAATTGGTCGTCCGTGTTTAAGAGGTAAAGTGCTGAACCATAACCGAATTAATTCATTTTAAAATATAAATAAAGATAGGTTCACTAAAACTTGAAATGTAGTTTCAGTTAATAGTAGAAGATCCGAACCTACTTCGAACTACACCTAGCTGATAATAAAATGAAACATTTTTTTTTAATAAATTTAGTATTTTAAGAATGGGTTGCCTAAAATCCTGAATAGAATACGAGCTGATAATAATAATAATATTTTAGATCCTGCTCAAAGTGGATGTAGGGTTGGGTCTCGTGGTACTAAGGAGCTACTCCTCATTGACATGGCTATTAACCAACAGGTTCGCAAAAACCGTAAAGGTCTCTCCACCGCCTGGATTGACTATAAAAAGGCTTACGATTCGGTACCGCATACGTGGTTGCAACGAGTGTTGGAACTGTACAAAGTTGATACAGTTCTAAGCTCGTTTCTGGTTTCATGTATGCGACAGTGGACCACAGCCCTTTGTCTTCCAGAAGGTGGAAGGAGTCTTTGCACTTCCGAACCCATAAGGATTGAGCGGGGCATTTTTCAGGGTGACAGCTTGAGTCCATTGTGGTTTTGTCTGGCTTTAAATCCTTTGAGTACATTACTAAGGGATTTAAAGCTAGGTTATCGGTTGCGTAGAGTGGGTGAGACTATTTGTCATCTTTTGTACATGGATGATCTCTAGTTGTTTGCATCAAATAAACCAGACTTGTTGTCACTACTTGATGTAACACATACATTTAGTAGTGACATTAGGATGGAGTTTGGCGTAGATAAATGTGCGGTTGTACATGTGCAGAAGGGAAAGGTTGTACATAACGACTATTTACAACTTTCAGAGACAATATCTCTCAGATCTCTCTCCGAAACCGAAACTTACAAATATCTTGGTATGCCAGAGGGTCTAGTTATACTTGATCGGGACGTTAAACAGCTGGTGATAGAACGTTTCCTTGGTCGCTTGACAAAAGTATTGAAAAGCCATTTGTCAGGGGGTAATAAGGTGCGCGCTTTCAACAGCTGGGTGATGCCTGTTTTGGTTTACACCTTTGGCATATTAAGATGGACTCAGACAGAACTAGATAGCCTGGACCGAAGAGTCCGTAAACTATTGACAACATATCGCATGCATCATCCACGCTCATCTATGATGAGATTGTATATTCCTCGGAAATCTGGAGGTCGTGGCTTCCTTAATGCCAAAAACCTCCATAACCGTGAAGTATACAATCTTAGAAAATACTTCCTACATGTTGAGTGTGAAATGCATCGTGATGTAGTGTCAGTGGATAATGGACCGACTCCGCTCTCCTTAGGTAAACAGAACTGGCATAAACCGGTGGTACTTAGCACTCAGGATCGCTTGGACGTATGGAAGAGGTTCTTAATGGACCTGATGGCGATACACTAGCGTCCGTGTCTTGGTTACGATTCGGTGACCTATTTAGTGAAACCGAAGGTTTTGCTTGTGCAATTGCAGACAAGGTTGTCAAGACGAATAACTATCGGAAATACATCATGAGGGATGGCACAGTTGACATATGTCGAGCGTGCCATCGTCCTAGTAAGTCTATTAAGCATATTATTTCCGGTTGTTCTCATCTTGCCAACGGCGAATACTTGCACAGACATAACCAAGTAGCCAAGATTATCCACCAGCAGCTTGCTCTTCG
>NJDC01005125.1:0-13999 GCA_002245475.1 Calephelis virginiensis
TTGATGATGTAGTGCTGGAACAAGTGAATGAAATTGTATATCTTAGTTGTGCTTTTTGCAGGGATGGAAGGTACACCGCGGATGTAGAGAGGAGAGTGAGTGAAGGGAAAAGTGTGAATGGAGCGTTGGGTAAGCTATTCCAAAGCGAGGTTTTAAGTCAAAAAGCTTAACTCGCTTTTCATAATTCTGTGCTTATTCCAACGTTACTGTATGGAAGCGAGAGTTGGGTATGTCAGAAAGAGCATGAAAGTAGGATAAATGCGGTCGAAATGAGAGCACTACGGAAAATCTGTGGTGTAACGCTTTTGACCGCATTTGTAACAGTGAGATCCGAGAAAGAGTGGGATTGAAAGAAAGTGTTGTGTTAAAATGCGAAAGATGTAGGTACCCGGGGAGACCAAGGCTGATATTTCACGATCAGATCAATCGGATATTATCCGAGGGTGGTGTCAAGGGTCTCCGAAACCGGCGTGTTTGTATGAAAAGGGTTATGAATGTGAAGGAAGCAAGACAGGTTTGTCAGGATCGTGAGGTCTGGCACTCGATACTCTCTGCCTACCCCCTAAGGGACTTGGCGTGAAGATATTTTTGTTTGTTTGTAACGTAAAGTAGAAAGTAGAAAGAGTAAGAGTAAGAATAATTTAACCGCAGCAACACTCAACAACCGACTCAAACTACTTTGTTGGATGCCACCTCGCGATTTCATGATTCATTTTTAGAAAAATAGCCAATGATTCCAAGATGTTCATCCATAAATTTTATCAATATTATACTAAGTAGTAGTTGTATAATGAGGTCGTCTGCAAACAAATATTATTTAATAAGTATATATTAGTTAGTAATTAATATGGGATGGCTTCCAAATTGTTATCTTTTAAAACAAGAACAATTAAACATTCAAATTTATTTACCTAGAGTTGGCCCTGACAATGCTATAAAAAGTAAAACCGGTTGGTTAAACTGTAATACATTATGGAAAAGTACGAGTGTTATCTAAAACTTACTAGTAGCCCATCCCTATTTTGCACAGGTGGACAAACTTCTATGAAAAACTATAAAACTTACCTCTTGAATGATTCTGTCTAGTCACTCAAGAGTTACTCTTATCCGATAAATATATACGCTAGATTCTAGTGTATATATTTATCGGATAAGAGTGTTTGGGATTAATTGCTCCTAATACCAATCTTTTAAAATAATGATGTATAATGTGTATAGAATAGGAAAAAAAGATAAATTCGCTGAGTTTCACGTCGGATCTTCTAATTGTGAGTCAGTTCAACTGTATGTTTTTTTGTATGTTTGTTACTCGATTGCTCGACAAATAGAATATCGATTTGTTTTTTTTTTTAGTTTACATTGATCCAAAAAGTGATTTTTGAGTTATACTTAATAGTTCATACATTTGATGAGTTGGTCAAGATAAGTAGGTAATGAAATGAAGTGAATCAAAAAAACGGAATTCGGAACCTTATGCTATCTTTCCAAGAAAAAAATATCAAATCGCGGCGTGGTACCCAATGAAATAGTTAGAAATAGTTAATAAAATAGGTGTAGTGATACATTACAGAAAAAAAAGTCGCTGCATACTATTACGAAATATAGTTTTTAGTGTAAAAATATGAAATATAGTTTTTAGTGTAAAAATAAATTCAAATACCAAAATGCTTGCTATGATATTTAATAATAAATTTAGATAGTAACTAGCTAGTGATAAGACCGCTTTTTGTATAAAACATGCTTTTATCAATGTAATATGTAACAATTTCATGATTTAGCTGTACAATAACGAGTTAATTATTATTATTATTTATTATCAGTATGAAGGTACTATAAATCGATGTAATTTTCTTGCTCGCTGCTATAACGAACGAGGATAACGAGGACAGATAATCTGGACAGAGGAAAAAAAGCATCCAGAAGTCGTAACTACTTAAAATTACAAATAGTAATGAAAATAACAGGAATAACTTAAAAACTTATACGCTATAACATCAATTTCACATGCATATTGCAAATCTAATATACACTATATTTGTAACAGTACCTTACTACAACATTCTCTATCGCTTCACTCTTAGCAAAGTGGTCATATAGTCATCATATACTTAGTCGCGGCATTAACAGCTGCTGTTATTTGCCATATAAGAGTACCTATTCTACAGCGCAAAAACCGGTTCTTGTTCGACACTTCTACGGGTTGGTTTATGAAAAAAGTAATACTTATATATAGATATGTATGTCATTTAAATTAATATGTAATAGATAAGTAAATTATAAATACATTATCTTTTAATGTTAAAAAATAGTTCAATACACACGAACTACATTTAATACATAAATATGCATAATCATTATAATTTACGTAAAAATAATGTTTAAATTTTATTTTGATATTTTTTTTGTCTGTAATATTTATTGGCAAACTATGTACAGTTTGTGGGACCAATCCAACAACACTTTGCATTATCTGCAGACAAGATCACATCGTCTATGGTCACTTTTTTATTTTACCTGATATTTTATTAAGCCATTTCTAAGACTGAACTGTTTTTAATAACGGTTATTTAAGATTGTATGTACCAATATTTAGTTTTATGTACTAATTTATTCGCACAATTTCTAGGTTTGTTACTGTATACGTTTCGCTATAATGTTATTCATCTAGTGACTTATTGTTTTATAATAAATGTTTTTCTTAACGCATATATTGAATTTTCGTATCAAAATTATATATATATAGTTAGAAAAGCATAGGTTGCATGTAGTTAAAAAACATTAACATATTGGACAAATTTAAAAACAATCCAATAGCAAAGAGTAAAAGCAAAACAATTACCAAATAAATATGTCACACAATATTCTCTAAGTGTCGCTCAAATTCTTAAACACACGGAGCTTCCTGGGCGAATAGCAGCCATGGAAAACCTTGCAAAACTTTTTTTATTGGGATTATATCCCTCTATTTCAAATATCGTTAGATGTAAAAAAACCCTCAACTCTCAGTGACGCCATTCAATGCGCAACCGACGAAGAAAATCGAACACCTTAGTTCAAATCAATTCCAGATCGTATAAACAATGCTCCATATGCAACAAGAGAGGGCATAATTCATCTGAATGTAACAATAATAGAGAGAATCAAAAAATTCAAGAAAATTATTTCATATGAATCCGCAGAATAACGTAAACACTAACCCTAATAATTTCTATGTAAACATGTAACTATTGTAAGAACATCGTTCACACGATCATAGAATGCCGCAAGTGTCAATTTAATTTGAAATGCCGCGAAAATGCTAACAACGTACAACTTGACCCGTCGTCAAGATCGAAGCCCCATAATGCACCAGCACATATTATGTGTGACAATGAATTCCATAATTCATACTAGTAAACCAAGTTCATGACGATTTAAATTAAAAAGGATTTCAGTTCCGTGTTTGCCAAAATCGAGTCAAAGTTCTAAGGACACTTCCTAATATTATTTTCCTACTAATTCTACCAAACTTACATGTCAGCTAAAAGAGCTGAGACATACTATTGTTAACGTTAAAAATAATTGCCAGAAAAACAAATTTTCATTTTAATCGAAAGCATTGGGGCCTGCCACATCTACTAAATTTAAGTCTCAGCCTAAAGAGCTGAGTCATACAATTTTAAATGGAAAAAATAACTGTTCAAATACCAAATGTTCATTTTAATCGAAAGCGTGGAGTCTTGCTATACCTACTTAATCTAATTGTCAGCCTAATAGTCACGAATACTATCGAGGAGACTGTAAATACAGGCGACGCACCTTCTATTTATATCAAATCTTATAGGTTTCCTGAGTGTCATAAAGAGGAAGTCCACTCTTAAATAAAAAAAAAATGTTAGACAATCTTTTATTTCGCCATGGAGCGCCCCGGTTTGGGTAGTTCCGAAAATGATGGCTCCTTCTGGCAAGAAAAAGTGGTGAATCGTAATAAATTCCCTTCCCTTTTTTTTGTATGAATTATTTCGAAGGAGTGATCACTAGCCAAATTGTGACCAGCTCCCAAAAGATGTTATGCGAAATGTTTATTTCTGAACGCCGCTATATGTTCATTGTAACGTGTTTGAAAACTCCGACCTGTTTGACCTATGTATGTTCCGTTACATTCAGAACACTGAAGTTTACAAACCCATGACTTATCTTTATTGTCTTATTTTGTTTGTTGTTTTGCGAATTCCTTTAATTACACGCGACAAGTTCACGGTTTTTAAAAATTTACCTTTTTAAACACGATAACTCGCACATTACTTTCGCTTTAACACAACCTTTTAATTCATATAATGTGTTTTAGTAAGACTAAACTAAAATAAAATTAAATGAAGTGTCACATACTTCGTTTACATTCATACATCGCTTTAAGATACGATCGATTACATCAAGCTATGCTGAACTCTTTAGACATTTGTAAGATAATAAATACAGCGTAACTATTATATTTGTGAATTAACAAACATATACTCTTGTGTAAACAGACCAAATTGTTTAATTACCATCCAAATGTAACGCCAAAACCTTAAATGGCAAAATTGCTATTTGGCAAAAGTTACAAAACAATAGATGGATTTTTGTACAGTCGAAAACAAATAATGTATGTTTAATGCAAATTACTCTATTTTTTTTATCAAAATGTCATTTAGACGTAAGCTTTGATATTATAACAATCGTTAGATTGTTGTGAGAAAGATATATTTAATAATAGTTTGTTACTTTTATGGCCGATATTTATAAGCTAGATTAATCTACGAGGGTAGATTCAAAAGTTCGTGGCCTAACCTACATGGAGCTATGACATCTTTTTAAAGTCAACCGTCATTTGTTAGTATGTGTCATATTGATTTATTGTGCGCAGTTTCATTCCGATACTGCACAATATAAATTTTCTGTAATTATTTGTTTGAAGCAATCTGACGCAATTTTCAATAATGGAGAAAATTGAACACCGTGCGGTCATTAAGTACCTCAATAAAAAGGCCTATCACCAAAAGACATCCATCAAGATATGGTGAGCACTTTGGGGGAGTCTGCTCCATCGTATTCCAGTGTCAAAAAGTGGGTAGCTGAGTTTAAGCGCCTACATCCTCTACCACGAAAGAAAACATCGATAAAATTTGTGATCTCGTACTGGATGACCGACATTTGACCATTGGTAAGATAGCTGAGATAACAAACATTAGTTATGGCTGGGTGCAACACATAATAACGGAAGAGTTGGGGTTCCATAAGGTTTCTGCTCGCTGGGTCCCGAGGTTGCTTTCAGCTGAACAAAAACGAGTTCGATACACAATTTCGCGAGACTGTTTGGAATTTTTTGAGACTGATCCCGAGGACTTTTTGTCTAGATTTGTTACCATAGATGAAAGCTGGGTTTACCACCATACTCCTGAATCAAAGCAACAATCCAAACAGTGGAAAAGATCAGACTCTCCTACACCGAAAAAGGCTGAGGTCGTTTTGTCGGCTAACAAAGTCTGGTAAATTGTAAACAAATTTTTGTAGATTATTTACCGAAAGGTCAAACTATAAATTCTAGTTATTATTGTAACCTTTTACGAAGACTAAGAATAAAAGAAAAAAGGCCCGGGAATGTTGCGTAAGAAGGTTTTGTTTCATCAAGACGATGCACGTGTTCACACTTCGGTTGAAACAATGTCTGTAATCCATGATTGTGGCTACGAAATGCTGCCCCACCCACCCTATTCGCCGGATTTAGCCCCCTCGGATTATCATTTATTTCCAAATTTAAAAAAACACTTGGGTGGCTCGAAATTTTCGACCAAAGATGAGGTGATAGTCGCAGTAAACGACTATTTCGCCGACCTTCCGGAATCTTTTTTTTTTCGAGGGGATAAACAAGTTGCTGGTCAGGTGGAAGAAGTGTGTTGAGCTAGATGGAGACTATGTCGAAAAATAAAAATAAATTTAGACCCACTTTTCTTTCATTTTCTTGGTCGGGCTTAGATCCAAAGATCTACCCTCGTATATTCGTTAAAGTTTGGATAATTTATTTTAAAATTGAATTAATCAGAGTTATAGATATCGGCTTCACGTCATATGGATAATTTAGAACGCGAATTAAATAATATAGAGAACCAACTTAAATTTATTAAATATGGCCAATATTATTCGACTTTCCATGTATATTTTAATTGTGACTTTATTTTTATATCTTGTATCAAGTAAGACTTTCAAGTGTCTTGAGAATCCCACTAATTCTGGATGTTGTGTGCAAATAATTAAGCAGTGTCATAAAAAAGTCTATTAGAATTAAATCTAAAACCTCAAATCCCATGAATATGACAAACATCTCTTCATCAGATGACGAGAAATTGTCCGTAAAGTCCTTGCCAACCCGGCAAACAGACTATAAATCTAATGATCAATTTGGTTTAAATAGAAACCTAAATTATAAAGGATAAATTTATAATTGTTATAAAATATAAAAATATAAATTATTATAAAATATAGAATATAAAATATAAAGTGTGATATGATTTCTATATTTTCTAAATATTATTTTGTTTTTCTATCTTCTTCTCAAATATTTTAGGTGCTTAAGAAAATAGCAAGAAGCTATAACTGTAATCCTAAATTTAAGATTAAAATGTAAAAACTTCCTATATAATATACATCTATGAACTAAGAGTCTCTGCGCTTATCTTAAAAAGATGAAGCTTCGTCAAAACCCTTAATACTAAGTAGTAAAACCTAAACCAACAAACTCCCATACGCTCTGTAATTTTCCAGTAGCTCGGCATTTTAACATCGCATCATTTTAATCGGGCAGGTATCCGTAGTCAGATAGCATTGTTAGACTGATCTGACCACGTCCACTCTTTTGAGTCCTTGGTCAGACTTTGTTAGAATCTAACTACGGACACATGGAATAAAATGTATCCGTGATCAGACTATGATGTAATATTCTTCTTTTTCCGTACAAGATTAAATCATGTAATATAAACAAAGTGCATTTCAGCTGTAATCGAACGATCAGTTGTCCGATATATCAATTGAAATTGCAATTCTCGAAAAAAACTAAACATTTAAACACAGATAAGATGTTATTAATATTCGCGCTACCTTTACGGGCAGGTATCCGTGGTCAGATGGCATTGTTAGACTGATCTGACCACGTCCACTACTTTGTGTCCTTGGTCATACTGATGAAATTTTAGTTTACGTGGTTAGATTCTGCTAGGTATCCATGATCAGAACACAATTTTCGAGCGATCTGCATACGCGATCACAGATAAGATGCTATTAATATTCGCACACGTTTGTATGTTTTTATGTGAGAGTTCAGCGAATGAGCACATTGCTCTCGTGGTGGTAAGAGATACCCGTGGTCTAGACACTACATATATTATAAGTGCGTGACTGTCCTGAGCCCAGGATGTTAGGCCTCTACACACTGTTTTAAGGTAAACTCTTTAAGTTCTACTATAGCTAACCGGTTTTACCTTTCACAGTATCATCAGGGCTTTTATAACTAAATATAAATAAATATTGGTGCAAACATGGGACAAATGGAACGATTGTTTTCAATAAGGTTAAGGAAACATCTTAGAAGCTGGCTCTTGGAAAAGATTCTGTTAGGCCTCATGTATGATAGGACTTTAAAATTTATTTTAGCTTTTAGGCACTAAGCTCACCGTATTTACGACGGAGTCCAATAGAAGGACTATAACACCGGAGTGACTACTTATTTCGCATCCTAGGCTCTTTTATTATTTTTATTCCAATTAATTTCGTTGCGAATTGGGATATTTTTAGTTAGATATAATATCTGCTCCATTATTACACATCGCAAATGAATTTACAAAATCTTAAGACTTTAGAAGCAGCCAGATAAATCATCGTAGCAGGTTATATAGAAAATTCTAAAATTTTAGTTGCAATTACCTATAATTTTAATTAAAGATTTGACTTTACAAGGTTTCACGCACATCTTATCTTATCTTCTTTAAGTCTTACGTAACCTACGTATGTAGCTATTTCCGGTTCATTAAAATTGTAGGTACTATACGTATCAAAATTTTAATTTGTCGGGGAAAATAGCTAGCTAAACCAAATACTGAACTTTAATTACAGTTCCTGTAACTAAAGTACATGGATTTTCTACACAGAACTTGGGTCCCTAGTTATTTTGTCGATGAAGTCGAGAAATATTAATTATTGGTATTTTTTTCCTTTTTTTTTGTATTCAATTATTCTTTTTTAGAAATTGTGCATGACCACCAACTACCCTACCATATGGACCATAACATGACAGAATCAATAGATAACTCTTTAATTTATTTCTTATTCTAAGACGGTATTACTATTGAGAGATCCCAAATAAATATTTTTATTATTTCCAAATTCTTCATACGCTAATCACTCTCCAGATTGATATATTAGATTGGCCTGTTAGAATAGATATTTCAATCTAAAATTGCATCGTTATTCAAATAAATATAATAATAATTTATTAACTTTTAGTTTCATAATTTTGTATCACATCACAGTCTGATCACGGATACATATTTTTCCATATGTCCGTAGTTAGATTGCGTAAGTCTAAACAAGGACACAAAAGAGTGGACGTGGTCAGATCAGTCTAATAATACGATCTGACCATGGATACCTGCCCACCTAACGCAGATCGGTCTAACAATGATACGTGACGACCCTTGTGTCCTAGGTCATACCAGGGTCGCCATAAATATTAGGTTGGCCTGTTCCAGGCTGATTGGTGTGGAAGAAGAATTTGGAAATAATAAAAATATTTATTTGGGATGACATCATGGAATAAGCAGTAAATAGATTTATATAATTTAATTCTATCATGTTGTGGTCCGTAGATTAGGGTAGCTATTATTCGTATTATCTATAATTTTTGTCGTCGGCACTTGGTAGAATTCCATTTTATGCACACTTTTTTAAGGTACTTAAGCTCTTGTACTTTTCCACTATACACTTTATTTCCCACTATGTTATGCTATAGCCTACCGGTTTCACCTTGCACAGCATCATCAGGGCTTTATAACTTATGATAAATAAGCTGTTTTATTTGAACGTTCGGTATAGTAAATAAAAAAAATGTTAATTGTAAACAAACCACTACAAAGTTACATTATCGCAGCAAGTCTATTTATTTCTAGCGCTTCTAGGGAATTAATTTTTCTGCCTTTGTTACAAAAATGAAGTAGTTCAAAGTTACATGTTGGGTCAAAAGTATGACCCTCGTCCAATAAATGCCTGGCAAAGGCAGAATCTCTTTTTTCTAAGCTCCGGCTTCTAAGATGCTTCTTTAACCTTATTGAAAATGATCGTCCCGTCTGTCCCACGTACACCAGTACTTATTTATCTTTAGTCATAAAGCCCTGATAATGCTGTGAAAGTTAAAATCGGTTAGCTATAGCAGACCGTAAAGTGTTAAATATAGTGTACAGTGGAAAAATACAAGAGTTTCCCTTAAAACAGTGTGTACAAGCCTAACATTCTGAGTTAAGGACAGTGAGTAGGCTCAGTCAGTTATAATATCTGTGGTGTCTAGACCACGGGTATTTCTTGCCATCAGAAGAGCAATATGCTTATCCCCTGAAATCTCACATAAAAAAATATAACTGTGTGCATATATGAATAACATTCATCTGTGCCCGGGTAGGCAGATAGGTCGAAAAATGCGATCTGATCACGGATACCTAATAGAATCTAACGACGGAAACTAAAATTTCATCAGTATGACCTAGGGCACAAAAGAGTGGACGTGGTCAGATCAGTCTAACAATGTTATCTGACCATAGATGCCTGCCCTTTTAATTGTCTTTCTTTGATATAGTCTATTAGTTAGTTACGTTTTGGACTTCGCCGCGAATAGTACTCAATTTTTGTTGTGTGTATTGTAATGTAAGTGGGGAAAAAATAGTGTTTTTTTTTAAAAACAGACATTTCGAGAAAGGCCATATAACGGATCTCTAGCCGGTCAACTTGCTACACAGCTACCGACCACCAATGGTATTGTTGATGATGACCAATTTCACCTACGCTTACCTCTTACGAGCTGCCTGGCAAAAAGGCAGCTCGTAATTATTCTTCTCAGCAGCTTCGAAGCAACACGGGAAAACACTAAAATTATTTTATAAATATCTTTAATATTTACATTTTAATTAAAGTTAACGCAGTAGCTAATAAGGGTCTTTTTAATTTGTTCCAGATTTTGTAGAATATGATTTCATAATAGTCGGCGCTGGTTCGGCAGGAGCTGTGATAGCTGCCAGACTCTCTGAATGTGAAGAGTATGAAGTAGTGGCGGTTGATGCTGGTGGCGATCCGCCAATAGAATCCGTCGTAAGATCTTTTACTTAATTGTGTCGTACATTAGTCAATGTTGCAAAAATAAAACTTAAACCGAACACCGATAGCTTAATAATAGTGGATATTCACGGTCGAGCTATCGCGTCAAATGGCGAGATAATATAGGTATCTTTATCTTGACGAGCAATGACAATCCATTCATCATAAACTGAGATAATTTTGAAGCGTGTGTAATTTATAATAAAATTTATGCACAAAAGCGTTAGCGGTGTGTTCAAAAAATTATAATTAAGATGAAAACATAAATGATTATAGTGCGTAGCTAGCAAAAAACGTACGTTATTGACTTTTTTCCAAGCAGTGTTGTCTGT
This sequence comes from Calephelis virginiensis, assembly GCA_002245475.1. NCBI lineage: Eukaryota > Metazoa > Arthropoda > Insecta > Lepidoptera > Riodinidae > Calephelis > Calephelis virginiensis. Next base: position 10,704 of record NJDC01005125.1, read on the forward strand.
AGGTCTGTTTTGTCTTCAACTAGATGGTACACCATCAGCATTGTAAATATCGAGAACTTTGTCGTTTTGGATGTAATGAGTGTTGAGGGCGGTAAGTAGCATGTTAGATATTTTCTTTGCAAATGTCGCATCGACTGAAAAGGTCGTTGCGACATTTCTCTATCTCTATCTATTCTTTTCGATACCAGGATATTTTTGCTTGATTTAATAATACAGCATAGGAATCAGAAAAATTTTTATTCACTTGAATCATACAAGTGCTATTTGTGCTTGTCGACATTTTATAAACCACCACCGGATCGGAATCGCGGCCACACACTGAAAAGATCCGGCGAAAGAAACTCAGCGGGCTTGTCGTTTTTCAATAATAATAGTTACAATATAAACTAGATTAAAAATACAAATTACAATCTAATTTTAACTTAAACAAAAGGTACAACAAATCATATTACAAATTGCAGTGGAAAATTGAAACCTCTATCCCCAAGCATGTTCATCTTCCAAATACTCCGAAACCGTACAATAGCCTTTTTGACATAATTTTGCTTTTATACATCTTATAAACTTATTTAAAGGTAGATCTCTAATAATAAAAAAGGTAGATCAGTTCTGGAATATCTGTATTGTATATATTTTTCGAATTGGAAGAGGTTAGTTAGTTTGCTATAAATAGGCATGTGTTTCGCATAGTTAGTTGCTTCCGTAAAATAGTTTTAATATAATTCTAGTAATACAGATGAAATATTTATATGTTTACTAGCTGACCCGGCAGACTTTATTCTGCCACTTTTTTTAATGTGATTTTAGTAAAAAAATTTGGTGTGAGTCATCCTTGTCACTTAGGAATACGAAAAATACATATAAAATTATGCTTTATTTATATTTAAGTAAGGAATACTTAGTTTAATACTTAAGTTAATTAACATAGTGATTTGGTTATTGTTTTATATTATATTTAAACCCTGATTTTTTTAATTTAATTATGTTGGTGACAGTTATTATGACAGTCAGTATATTATTCTGGTAACAAAATTGTTAGCTTTTTGTACGTGATAATGACATAGGTAGTATTTAAAAAGAAATCCTACAAAGAATTTCTTATCCTCTTTTAGTCGATCAAAACTAATATTATTTTGAATTTTGATCCAATAAGATGTTATGTTTCGTCAAATTTTCGTGTCAGTAATTGGTGAATTTTAACACATATAGCTGGCAAATTTCAACAATTGTGTAATTAATTATCCCGTATAAACAATCACAACATTATAGACAAAACAGGAAGAGCAAATGAAGACAAACTATTAGCTTCGTGTGCCTTTCTAGATATTGATATTGATTTAGATAACACCTCAACTAATTTAATTTAATGTGAGTTGGCTTACTTAATGTGACCGTCGAGACCCGCATTACTAGAGGATGTCCGCAAGGTGGAGTTCTTTTTCAACTCATGTGGTCAGTTGTAGTTGACAAACTGCTATAAGAACTCAATGACGCTCGCTTCGAAACACAAGGCTATGCAGATGACTTAACGATCTCTATGTTAAGATGTTGTCAAGCCACCGTTTCAGAATTACTGCAATCAGCTTTGCGTATAGTGGAACAGTGGTTCAGAGAAGTGAAAATTTTGGTCTACGCCTGCAAAACTATTATAGTTCCATTTACTAAGAGGGGCTAAGTCGATAAACTGAGAGAGCCCTCTTTCTTTGTATTTTTTTATAAAGAAGTTAGATATTTGGGATTAACTGTAGACCAGAAATTAACCTGGAATTCTCACATAGATCAGGTAGTAAGGAAGACTAAAATGCTACAGGGGCATGCTATAGATTATTGGGACCTAAATGGGGCTTCAAACCTAAAGCTGTAATATGAATTTATATGGCCATATTAAGACCTATAATCTGCGACGACTGTGTAGTCTGGAACAGCAGAACGGCCCTAGTAACATGCCAAACAACCTCGTCGAACCTTCAAAAAATTGTCTGCTGCATGGCTACCGGTACATTCCAATAATCTCCCACACAACCGCTGGAGGCGATTCTTAATTTGCACCCTCTACTTATTCATGTACAGCGGAAAGCTTAACTATGCTCCGCTCAATGGAGAAATGCTAATGTAGCTGGCAATCTTCAATTCTGAGGACATTTTACAATGGACTGATTACAAATCCTATCAGGGCCACGCCTTCGGATGTAATGTTAATAAAATACAGTTGCAAAAGACTTTACGATATAACCTTAACCTTTAAAGAAGAATGGCTCAACGGAGTGCCAAAAGTGGCTGAGCACTCTGCTCGCCCACTAGCCCGGTGACGTTGTTAAAGTCAATAGACGTACACAACAGTAGTTATTTCGAAAAAAAAAAGAGTGCCAAAAGCCATCAAATCAGCGGACGTCACGTGATTTACTGACGAATCAAGAACAGATGGGAAAGCGGGAGCGGGTGTTTACTGCCTGCGGCCGTTGTTCAGCACACATGTAAGCTTGGGTCTTCACGCTACTGTATATCAGGCCGAAATATATATTATCTTGGTGTGTGCTCAAGAAAACCTACGCTGCTCCTACTCTCATAGGCATACCATTATACCGTCGAATAGGCAGCTTTGAAAGCACTGCAATCCGTCGAGTTTAAATACAAGCTCACTTTTGAATGTACTCAAATCTTAAGTCAGCTTGAAGAAAACAACAAAGTAACACTTGGTTGGTGTTTTTAGACCAAGTACTTATAATATGAACATAGTAGTATTATCAAAGAAACAAAGATGACGTTATACAATTTGGAATTTCATATAGTTTAATGCCAACCATTTATAACTGAGCCATCTACTACTTGCTGTAAACGAATACAATTTTTTTGAAACACATTTGTTGAGTTTACTTTATGGGAATCCTGAGCCTCGTGAACATGGTCCTTCGAGCCGGATGCTGGTGCCTGAAGGAGTGACATCAAGGATTCATCACCTGCCTGGAGTTGAGAATCATCATAGTGTTGTGAAGTGAGTGACTAGTGGACAAACTGTGAGTACATTTAAATAAAACTTTAAAAGAAATTTAGGACTTGTAAAAATTCAGTCAATAATTTAAACTTGTAAAATTTTAGAGTCAGGTTTGGACTTAGAATAATTTAAAGAAAAACGACAAGACGGGAAATCTATACCTGATTTTGTTTCACTTTTAAAAGTCACAAACACTTAGAAAATTTTCTATACTTTAAACTTTTGTTGAAGTTACACTGGTTTCAAGTTTACAGTTTATGTTTACTCTCCCTAGGTACATTTCAAATTGTAAATTATAATTGTA
>NJDC01005126.1:3353-42130 GCA_002245475.1 Calephelis virginiensis
AATAATTTTATTTGGATTTAAGTATGAATATCCGCAAAGTAACGCCTTCTTCTATCAATTGTAAGATTACCGTCTTTCAAATGTTTATCTACATTTCGAATTTCAAGTTGTTTGGTCACTTAATGAGTGTTATTGTGTCTGTGATTTCTAAACAACAAAACTTATGACTTTTTAACCACAAATTAACTACAAAACACAAAAACGAACAAACGAAATCGGATTAATAGCCCCATTTACATTTTGGATTTTAACCCTCTCCCACGGATATCCCTTAAATAAGCGATATAAAAGGTATCCTTTAACATTATTGAACAAATAAACTTAAAGCCGAATATCTTTACGATATGTTGAGCAGATTCGGCATAAATACAGACAGACTGACAGACAGAAACATCAGATATTATTCTGTCTATCAGTCGGGTAAAAATGTGTTCTGCTGCCCATTTTTAGTCGCGTACTCGTATTTTGTTATACACGTAACATTTGCACAATAGGCCTGACAACCCGGTCTTACAACGGCGACGCACCTATAACATCTATTGTGTCTATTATATCATATTGTCACCATATTGCCATGGTTGTCTCTTACCATTAGGAGAGCCGTGAACTTATTCGCTGTCTTATGCTTTAAAAACTTTACAAATAACCAGTAGCCCAGTACCAACGCGGGATAAAAACTGAAATAATACATGAAATAATAATTTATAACACGTTTATCGCTTTTTTCGTGACCACAAATGGTCCAGTTGGACAATACCATTATTTTACGATTATGACATACAATCCCACGAATAATCACTCTGATCTCGGACATACAATGCGTTACATAAAATTGCATCATACAATGCCGACCTGAGATAATAGGCGCAGACTACTGACATTTAGAAGCACCTATGTATACTGCTGTGGCGAAATAATAGACGATTACCAGGGCGACGTGAAAGTACGCTAATTACGTTAATGGTACTATGGCATCAGTGTCGACGTTGCCAATCTTTTGATTATAAAATTTTCATCACCTTTAAATAAATATGAACAATTTTAAATTTACTGGTTAATAATCATAACATATGCTGTAATCCCTATCCGAATAGATAGGGATCTACCGCATTACCTGTTTCTGCCGCCATAATTCCATGCTTCAGACTGTAGAGTAGGAAAGACGTAGTAGACTTGCGGTAGCCGTTAGGCCTAACACCTCGGTCACAAAACAGAGATGAACCTAAAATACCGATTATGTCTATATCTCTTATGCCTTCTCTACACGTAGATTTGCAGACGTTGACAGACGCATCCGCAGATAAATCTCTGCCAGCCGTCCACACTTCTGTGTGAAGATCAGTCTGTGTTGGTGTTCTGTGGTGTAGAAGCAACACGTACGCACGCAAAATGGATATAAAGACCGTAGCTGCCACAGCTATTTATTTATTTAATACCTACAAGTACTATTTAAGCGTCCGTCGTAGTTGTTACAAAAAATGGAAAAGAAGAAGGTGGTAGATGCTGACTATACATAGAAACCAAAAGAAGTGGTTTTTTTTTTAATTCGTAATATAATTTCTACCAATTTTTTAACGTAACGACTTGCTACATCACGCCTTTTTTTCGCAGGAATAGCATGGAAACCAGTTTGTAGAACTATATGCAGAGCCATCAGGAAAATTTAATATCTTTATTCGATTGTCTTTGAATGTTTCCACAGTACTCATTTTTGCCATTTCAACAAAACAAGAAAAAAGAAAGAACGCAAAAAAGAATTGCAAAAATCACGCGTCCACTTTCATTAGCTTCCCAATGAACACAGACGCACTGATGCATCCTCAAACGTGTGGACAGACCGCTCGCTCGTGCCGAGCGCTTGCGCTAGAACCCTTCGATCTGTTCTACACAAACCGACAACTTACGGATAAGTGCTAGACGCGTCAACCGACATCAAATACGGAATACCTACCACAGCAAATCACCCTCTCTACACGTCGGCGGACAGATGAATCTGTCTACGGCATAATACGGCATAAGGAGGCATTACCATCAGCCTATGCTTATTCACTATCTCACCGAATAAAAAAAATGTTCGCCGCCAATAGGCACCACAGATATTATAAATGCGTCGCTATCTTTTAGATGAGTTTAAAGGTATGCAAATTTATAGGCTAACCCTGCCACCAGATCGGAACAAGACAATACGTACCTATTAGGTACTTCCATTACTCACTTGTTCTGTGCTAATACCTACATAGAGATATAGGTATTTACGTTATACTTAAAACTTGGTGAAGTTGTAAAAACCGCAAGGTTGGCAACACATTAGCCATTTTCAAAAAAAAAGTTATACTAGCTGCGCTGACGGATGTTGAACTGTCCTAACTACATTTTTTTTTAAAATTACGTTCTCCTGACAATTAGAATTATAAGAAAAAAGAATCAGCAAAGTTGGTCCATTCGTTTAGGCGTGATACGATGACCAAAAAAAATGACGATTCATTTTTAAATATATAGAAGATATCGGAGGTCCAACTCGACAAGCTGCGACCTGGGGCCCTACCATAAACGCTTAAAAAGTATCTTCACGCCCATATCCCCGAAGAGTTAAGCAGAGGTACAACCAAGGCACCCACGACTAGCCGAAGACACCAAGTCCCATAATGTGATAGGTGGCAAGCCTATCGCCAACCGGGCACATTTCCAATCCCGACCAACATTTTTTTTTTAATTAGAAAATTGGAAAAATCCAATTTTCTTTTTGTTGGCCGACCCGGGATTCGAACCCGGGACCTCATGCAGTCAAGTCCAACACCCGGACCGCTAGACCACAGAGGCGATAAACGCTTAAAGCAGTATTATTTCCATATTGCTAAATGTCCACTTATACAAGCAATTTTGTTGCCCAGGTCTTAAGATTGTCTTTTTCCGATGACAAGTAGTAGTACTGAAATATTGTTGTTAGAGCATATTGTAATCCGCCTGCTCTCGATCACCTAGCTACAACGAATTCTAATAATGAAATATTTGAGCAATCACCAACGCGTGATGGTATCGTCACATCCGAGAACACAAAACACATTTTAGAATAAACTTAATTACTCAATACCTAGATTGATAAATAGAAACGACATGATATTCATGACAAAAAAAAAATTGTGGTATATCAAACTCTGACCCAATGAAGGCTCAGGATTGCTAGGTCTGAATTCTAACTTTTCGGCCAGTGACCACTATCAAAATTGATTGTTATATTAGAAAATAGCTAACAAGTATTATTACATTGAAAGTAAAAAAAAACAACCGACACCAATAGACATCAAAGATGTTATATGTGAGTCGCTATCTTATTTCTGAGTAGGTACTCGTACATAGGGCAGGTGTACAAGTTTATAGACTACCCTACCCACCAGCATGGACAACGACAATAGCGATCCATACAATTCCTAGTAATATTTTTTATAGTATAAGAAGGCATACCTGACTTTTACCCTGCAACCAGCAGCAGTGGTTGCAAGTTTTGTTTATCTCTTTTCTTTACTAAAGTGATACTTATATCGCTTAAACATATAGTGATATAGAATCAGAGTGGGCAGCAGACTCTTGGTGCCCTACCATGAACGCTTATAGCAGTTTTATTTCCATGTTGCTAAATGTCCACTTATAAAAGCAACTTTATGGCATACGTCAAGGTTGTCTTTCTCCGATGACAATTAGTATAATTTAAATAATATTGTTTTAAGAGCTTAAGGTAACCTCCCTGCAGTGTTCGTCAGGACAGCGCCACCATAACTTTTTCTGTATCTATATAGACACTGCTCACCATTTTCATATTACAGCAAGCCGACCGGTAAACTTATACAAGATGGAATAGAATGTCTCTTTATTGTTTATCAAATAAAAAAAATATACTAAAAATAAATTTAAGTGATACAAAGGCGGCCTTATTGCCCAAACTGCAATATCGTCCAGGCAATAATAATAAAATAAATATATGTAATAATTATAATAAATAATAACAAATAAAATAATATGACTTGGGATATAATGGAAGACACGTTGCACGAAGCTTGATATTTCAACCTTTCGTTGGCAATGCTAACATGTAAGCTGGATGTTATATTTATAATGCTATTTTTATCAGGAAAGCCATCTATTTATTCCATATTATCGAATCTATACGTACAAATAACGGTACGTGTCTGATTTCAAAATAACTGTGTTTTCTCAAGTGCTTATTGCTATAACTATAACTACAGGCATTTTTAAAACACAAGCTTTTATGTCGCTTATTCTGTTTATTGACTTTAGACTGGCTGGAAAAGATATAGGATTCTTTTTTTTTAGATTTAGGGTACATTCTAAATCTATGGTCTAAACCCTTTGAGTTATAATGAAACGATGAAGGATTGCTCCTTTTTTAGATCTACAAAAAAGTCCGTGGTATATCTTCACTTTGCGGATAAGTTTTTATGATGGTGGTAACTTTGATGCTATTTGAACTCTAATAACACTAACAATTATCTATTTAAATACAAAGTCACCGTAAGAATTTCATGTACAAGTGTGACTGCCCTTTTAGTAAACTTTTTTAATATTTTTGAAGCAATACCAAAAAAAACATTAGCACTTTCGCTCATACCCGCTTGTCATACTCGTTTCTGCCATAAAATGTAAAGTATACTTTGATTATTGTGTTCTGGCTGCATACACACATCTTGTATGTCCTTACCCTATTTATTTTGTTTTGCGAATGCTCGGAATTGGTTTCAATTATTTTTTTTATGGATTATTTTCCTGTAGTGTGATTTTTTAACTTTATTTAAATAAAAAAAACTTTTACATACGACAGGGCCGGATCGCTAACAAATAATACAACAGAAAGCAATTTAAGAAAATATAATTTTCCTTTTTTCTCCACATCACATCACGTTAACATAACATTGATAAAAACATTTTATCTACTTATCTCTAGATTGTTGGCACTTAGTGAGCAGTTTGCGCTAGTAAATTAGGCCAGGGAGTCAGTACTCAAAAATATTCTTGGAAAATTTATTCAATTTTCATATTAAATTAAAAATATCTTTTGCAATTCACAAATAATACGTTCACAACTTTAGACAACAAGATGTTCTTTATCTCCACAGTTTGTTTAATTACACTGAAAAAATAACTTATTTCAATAATTTAAAATTTTAAAAACATGACTACTAACATACAGATGCCACATTAATTTCTTCAAAAAAGTAAAATTTCAAAAAACATGAAGTTTTTTATAACTAGAATTCACTCGCAGGTTTATTCCACTGGTTTAACCGGCTTTACTATATAAAATTAACTAAAAAATTAAAAAAAAGATTATCGTCATATATTTATTTAAAAAAATTAGCACGTGTGATTCCAAATACTGCACGGATTCTTACAATACCTTACACACAAAAATCTGTTCAGGTATCTAAGAGTTATGAAATAACAAATAAACCTACATACGTACCTACGAGATATTTTAAATCGTTAGATTTCTTTTTGTGCAAAAATAAAAAAAAAAATCAGAATCTCTCAGTAATATGAAACTGTAATAAAACATATACGATCATATTTAACACAAGTCAAATATAAAAATATGAATGTTTTTGTTTTTTACCATTATGCCATTCATTTTGTTTTAGTTGTAAAATTTATTATTAAATTTATATTTAAATTATTGACATATTTAAATTATTTATATATGCAAATAGGTTCTGTTGATGGTAAACGAAAACTGAGGCCGTAGGAGTTTTGGCACCATCGAGAGAAAAGATGGTCGAAGTTTTTTCATAATTATTAAATTTCGTTTTTATTGAGTGAAATTAATAAATTTTGGTGGCATTTTGTACAATTTCGTTCAGTGAAAGTGCACAAATGAAATAATCAGGAAGAAATTAGCGTATAGTGTATTTCCTCGTTGCCGCCAAATCTCAATACATGAGCTTGAGTAAACAGGCCACCGCTTTACCTAAGAGCCTGACATGACTTCCTGACGACTTACGACTAATTGTAATTTATTAAAATTGATGTAAATTTTGAAGCAAATTTCTACTTGACTAATGGCAAAATACTAACGTGAAGGCCAATACTTAAAGAAAGAAGAAGAATTTTTACTTGTCCATTTCTCATTTCTCCAAAATTATTCTCGAAAATTTTTTGTTCAAATAAATGTTCTTTTTGAGTATTTCTATACAATATTTACAAATTATGTTTATTTCAAATATTTACATTTGTTTATTTTTATTTTACAAATTATGTTTTTTCTATAAAGTAAGGAAATAGTCGAAGTATGTAAAATATTCTAAAAATAGTTAAAATTTAAAAACAATTACTTCATTAGTCTTGATGTTTATTAAATTTATTCAGGTATCTATTTAATTATTTCTATGTATTAATATCGTTGACCAACACCCATAACACAAGCATATAATTTGTTTACTTCGGGGTTCGATTCAATTTGTGTAAGTTGTCCAGGGATATTTATTTATTTATTTTTATGTACATTTCTCCGTAAACTTTTGCTTGCTCAAACCAACCACTCTTTAGTAATCAAAAGATAGTTTAAAACTATTTAATTTAAATTCGCCAAGTAAAAATTAGCTCAAACAGCCTGCCTGTACAACCCGTACGAATTAACTGTGCACCTCGCACTGTGACGTCGTATGTCATTTTCATTCTTCATTAATTTATTAAAACAAATAAGTTGATAACAAAAACCGGTTTGATAAACAAATATGCTATCGCTACTGCCTGCGGCGAATGCGGGGCGCCGCGCAGGGCGGCGGGAGAGGGGTCGCATTGCAGTGGAGTGCACAGTTAATTTGTACGGGTTTTACGTCCTTAAGTTCAATTTTATATGGGACGCTTATTCATACATGTGCTTATTAGTCCGGTGAAGTTGTAAGAACCTCGCGGTTAGAAAAATATTAGCCAGGCACAGGGCAAGTGCTAAAATAAAAATACTTTACTTCATTTATAGGTAACAATAATTTGAAAACTTGAAAGGCAAACATAATAACAATCAATTTACTTGGCAATCCTACGCCATATCTTCACGCTTGTTCTTAATTTTAAAGCAGAGAAAACTAAGTACAAAGAACAGAATACATACAAGTATGTTTCTGCCACATTCACAGCCTTCATACGAAAAAGCGAGTTTTGAAGACTTTAAGCACCAATTTCAGGCAACACTAAAAAAAAGTACTTTTTTTATAGCATTTATGAAATCGCTTTTTTTCTCAAATCTATAAACGAAAGTACATTATTCAGTTATTAACGGTAAATCATGCTTGGAAAATTGAGACAAAATTGAAGTGAGACGTTATAAAATTCGTAAAACACAAGGAGAAGCAATATAATCATCAAAAAAGCCGAAACTAAATAACATCATACGAAAAAGTAAGTATTTTTGTCACTTTATCATACTTTTGTCACAAATTATTTAGAACCATATATTTTACAAACAAATCAAAAATAAGTTTAATTCAATATTTATTTTTTTACAAGTTTTTTACAAGACACAACAAGATACAAAATGCATATTTTTTTCATAACATATTTATTTATATGTAATCATTATCTGTTGATACCCAATTTTCACAAAGCCGGGCTAATACGTTATAACATTGGGAGACACGAATAGCAGATTTTACTGTAATAAGGGAACTTCAAAAAACTTTTAACGGAAAGGAAATGCTAAAATAAAGTTAAACGTTCGAGTTAAAAATAATTTTATGACTTACTATTACAAAAAAACGAAAAATAGACCTATATTCGATTTTTCCTTCAGTTGGACCTATAGTCGGTATAAAATAGTACTTACTTAATATTAGAACAGAAAATATGGGAAAATATACACATAGAATTTCACAATTTCAATGTTCTAAATTTAAGATTAACTGTCCTGTTTGAAACATCTCACATACGTAGTATTTTAACCTCCTTGCTTAACGTATTCTTTTAAATAGATGACGAGACAAATAAATAATATGCGTGGGAATGATTAAAAATAGGTAGAGATCAATTAAAAATTCGTTTTTAGCAATCAAACTCAACAGTAAATGCCAGATAGTTCATTAATGTGGCATATGACTTAATAAAACGATACGAGAGAATTTACATGCCGTGTATAATATACCATGTCGTATTTAAAGTTTTCTTGCAAAAACTGCAATGTTATTTTGCAAAAAATCTCGGTAATCTCACTCAAATTGCCAAATTTAATAAATTTATTTCATTTGCTCTTCAAGACTTTTAAATTAAATGACAATAAATAAGTTTGAAATGGATTCAGGAACACCACAAATCTTTTACAATACAAAATATGATTCATTGAATTAAAATCAATGACAAATTTTGCAGTTACAGTATTAAGAAATTGTCATAACAAACTCTTTAAAAATCTAAGACTAGTCTTGTACTAGCTGGCACCCTTCTCCGTTTCTGGCCATAATACTTCAGGGTGATTTAACATATAATATGTCATGTGCTTCTCACTACCATACGTGGACGCTTTTGTCCCCAAACACATCTGGAACTGACTTTTTTCCAAATTCTTATCACAGTCGACCGAATGAAAGATATGTACTATAGTTTCATCAGCTATCCTAAACACAGTTAGATTTGACTTAATTAACGTTTCAAATAACTCCACATCCTCTAAACCCCAACCCTTTATTTTTAAATCAAATCCACCTACCCTTATAAAGTCACACTTAAAAATACTTAGGATACCAAAACCGTATTGTCTAAAATAACCAAAATCATCGTTAATCTCCTTGCTGTACTTTAAATCTGCTAATTCATTGTCTGTCTTTGTAGCACTATCACTTTCTATATTTTTACCTAAATCATTATTCGTTACTGGAGTTTCAAATTTAAATTTATTAAAGTCTTCACCATAAACCACTTCAGGATTATATTCACTGAACACTATAGGAAAGTATACTTGGTGATACTTTATTGTATTTATTCTAATTCTCCTTAGAGTTTTATGGTTAAACATTATGTCCACATCTATGAAGAATATTAAATCTTCATTTTCACACTGTTTTACACCTTCAGTCAATGCAGCACCTCTAGAAAAAGTTGTGGAACCCATTAGAACGGTTTTCATGGATTTACCGTACACATCTCTATAATAAGTTATTAAATCCTGTGAGTTTTGATAATCTAATGGATTTTTGCTATCTACATATAATACAACTATTAAACTAACCACTTCATCACTTTTTAAAATTATTTCTTCATAGTTTTTCATAAACCTCTTAAATATTTCAAACCTACCCATTAACGGCAGTATAAAATATATTCTTCGATCATAAATTGGATATTCATAGTCATTTCCATTCCATTTTAGCACATTTGGCAAGTTATTCTGTATTTTTGCTAAACCATTTTCTAAAGCTTCTTTCACATTTATTTTTCCAAAGTCTAAGAAACTGTTTACTGGTGGATTATCTTCATCAAAATCATCGTAATCGTGTTGATAAGTTTTACCATTAGTATCATCAGCGCCAACTAATTCATCAACCGGTGGCTCTCCCATTGGTAACTCTCGAATTTCTGTAGCTGTAACAATAACACGAAAATTTTCAATTATGCATTGCATGAAAATAAAAACAATATAATAAGGATAAATGCTTTTAACTTGTTTTTGAATAAGATGCAATAAAATTGTGTTCCACATTGGAAATTCACTAAGGAGAATTTTCCCCTTGTTGGTCCAGGTCCGCTGAGTAAAATAGACCATCGTCCTCTCTGTCAGGCAGCTTGTAAGAGGCGAACGCTGGTGATAGAGTGATTAGCAGCAACTTGCCCGGGTAGGGATCCACCGCCTTATGTGTTCCTACCACCACAATGGATCTGTCATGTTCCGATCCAGAGGGTAGGGGGGTAGCCTGTCGACTTGCACAATAGGTATTACTACTATTACAGTAAACAAACCAGATCTCACTTCTTTATCCCATTTTAGCATTTCTCCCGTGTTGGTCCGGGATCCTTTGCAGAATAAATAATCTGCCTTCCTGCCAAGCAGCTCGTAGAAGACGAGCATAGGCTTACAGTCACTAGCTAGTGACAATTTGACTACTAAAGTGTCGCAGCGATTCGCCAGGATTGATACACCGCCTTACCTATTTCTGCCGCAATAACGTGAACTATAGCGCTTGCCGTTGCCGTGTACACTTTTCACTAAAATAAAAGTATCTTCACGCCCATATCCCCGAAGAGATAGGCAGAGATATAACCAAGGCACCCACGACTAGCCGAAGACACAATGTGATAGGTGGCAAGCCTATCGCCAACCGGGCACATTTCCAATCCCGACTAACTTTTTTTTTTATTATTAAATTGGAAAAATCCAATTTTCTTTTTGTTGGCCGTCCCGGGATTCGAACCCGGGGCCTCATGCAGTCAAGTCCAACACCCGGACCGCTAGACCACAGAGGCGACTAAAATCAAATTTGTACCATGGATACTTTCTTTCGAACTATATTTACAGAAACATATTTGAGGTTATGTTCCTAGGAAGACATGTTCATTTTATATAATAAAACTGTTCAAATGATAAGAAAATGCTTTATAACATTTTTCACTGCTCAAACAGTAACTTTCTCTAATAAGAAACATTTCATTTGCAAAGAATTTGAGAATACAACATTTTCTTTCTAATATGTGCATAGCATGCAGCATAATAAGTATAATACGTAATTGGAAGATTTTTCACTACCATTATACCAATTATTTTTTACGATCAGTCGATATTTTAGCCATTTTCAACTTAACCATTTAACCATTCTCGTTTGTATTTTTTTTTTAATTGGCGATTTAAGACAGGCGAAAGTTTTTATGTAGTCTAGCGTCAAAAGTAATTGTCACAATATAAAAATAATTATGGCAAAGAGGATGTAAATACTGCGTAATAAGATGCGGAACTTCCATAGATAAAGGGCAAACCTAAGTTTTGTATGAAGTTTGGATTCTGCGCATATTATATCAACATGGTGTATCCTAAGTTCAATCATTTTTTATGTAAATAGTTCTGACTACTGTCAAAATTTTGATGGGCTAGGAATATACCTACTCATGATTTTTTTATCGATATCGATAATATTGAAAGAGACGGGTACCCTAAAGGAAATCTCTTAACGAAACTAAGATATATTTACACTATTTTCACAAAAAATAATAAATTGTTTGATATTTATAGTTTTTATTGCAACAAATAATCATATATATTCGTAATTACGAGAAGATCTGGCAAGATCATCAATCCCATATTATTCATCTACAAATGATCAGTTATCATCTATTATTATTATTATTATTATTATAGAATATATGAAGATGTAATTATCGAGATTCAAGCTTAGACTGAACTTAACTAAATTTGCTGGTAAAGTATGATTCTTAGGCCCAGTTACAAGTTATTTTCGTAGGATAAAAAAAATCCTTAAATCACGGCATCTACTAAATATTGTAATGGTTTTACTTTATAATAATTAATAGTTTTGTTTTAGCCAATTTTAGACTGTATTGCCTCCACATTCCAGATGTTGGATTTGACTTCTTGATGTTTCGGGTTCAATTCCCGGGTTGGGCAACAAAATCAAAATGCGGTGTTTCAAATTTTCCAATTAAAAAATGTTTTTCGGGATTGGATTTTCTTGTGTCACTTATCACATTGTGGTATTTAGTGTCTTCGGCTACTCTTGGATGCCCCGGTTATGACCCTTTCTACCTCTTCGGGGATATGGGCGTAATTTTTTTTAACTGAAAAAAAGCCTTGTGGACTCTGCCGCCCTAGCCTGTCAATTTAGTTTCATTAATAAACACAATACATCATAGCTATTGACTCTGAAGCATTAAGAATAAAAATGACTTACTCATATGGATATGCAGTATGTGCATAAGCGGTATTTGTGACATTAATTAATCTATTACCATATAAAAATTTGGACCTTATCCTGCAAAAGAAGCCGCCTAGATTTGGAAGAATAATGTATAAATTAGGCAGAGAAAACAGTTAAGTCGAGTTTTCTTCTTCTTGAAGTTTCCCACCTTAAAATGCCTGACACTCAGAATCTATTTTAAATAAGTTTTTTATTGACGCATACATTAAATCTTTATTTCCTATAGCTGCAAATCATCTTTTACAACTGAAAATTAAATATGTTTATTGAGTTTTTTAATCACCGCACTTTTACTAATTCATTATGATAATTTATAGTTTTTAAAAAACTTAGCAGGTTTTTACGTTTCACAAGCACCAATGTTACTAGCATTTACCCTTGATCTTATTGTTGACTACTTGCACCATAGTGGATAACCAAATAAATAGCCTTACCTAATTCTGTAGCCATAGCGACAGTGCCATATTTCATTCCAGCAGCTAGGGTATCACAAAGTAACAAGATACACCTCCGCTATAGAATAGCGATATACCTTTAACATGTATGATATCTGTATGTCATAGTTGTCTCTTATCATAGGTAAAGCAATGTCTTTGTTAACAGTTTTAACTTAAGTCTTAAATAAAAAATATCGATAACTTATTTACATGCAGCACTATTTATTTACAAAGTATCTTAACAGGAACTAAAAAAACTTCATAATATGTGTGTGGGTGAATATCCATTGAAAAATCTTAGAAATACAAGATTTATAAATTTTCACTTAACTTTAATTAGGTAGAGGATATTTCAGCATGAATATAAGTTTTTCCCAATCACCGTAACAATGCCATTCACTAATTTTATTGTATGGCATGTTTCACTTGTAAATTGAGTTATTTTACTCCGCTTTCTCACCTAATAGCTATTGGATAGTCACTATTATTGTGATGACTAATGTTATAATGCTTTCATGGAGATTTTACGAGTATATCAAGCACATTTAGGAGTTGGTGGATAGTCTCCTTGCTCAGATAAAAAAATATACACACCTGTGAAAGACTGCTGTAAATACGCATGCCTCCGTACCGCAGCCGTCATCTTCCTGCCGCGGTACCTCCTGTACTTGAGCAGCAAGTCGAGCACGTGATCCACACCATGCAGAGGCTGTAGTCGGATGTATCCATACAACAGTTCATTAAAGTCGATCACCCGCCCTCTTTGTCTAGACGGAGCGTTTATTATTTCCATTACCTGAAATCACGTAAATAAATGGTTGGAACTTAGTTTTATTGAAAAATTTACTTACCGCTAAAGTAAGTATGGAAAACGTAGGTTAGGGTTTTCTCTAGTTCACTATAGATGCCATTGAGACCACTTACCGTTAGCTAAAGGCCTCTCAAATGAACTACACAAACTAAGCATTATAAAAAGAATCGACTGGTATAGAGCAATAAAATTTTTAGTCTTATTTCAATGGCAAAAACAATGAATAAGTACGCGGCTACCCTTATTATAAGATGTTGTAGACATGCCTACGCTGTCCCGTGTTAGTGGTATTAAGCCAAATGTGCAAGTCTACCGGCTTTATTACTCTAACTTTTCTTTCTCAAAGTGTACTTTGCCGTAGCACCAGCAAAGTGTATCATTATTGACGCATTCCGTAGAGAGTTACTCAGTTGCTTTATATGTGTCTTAAGACCTGCAGTAACATATATGGTGTATAGAGGTAACGGTCATCCACCTGTTCACTATCTAAAAAAATGCAAATATGTAAATGTCAGTTTCAAATTCGCCAAATACATGCTATTCACAAACCACACGAATTTCTTTGCGTAATAAATTATAGCAGCAAATTTATACAAGCCTACCACATACGTCAGTCATTTATACGTTCAGAATATAAGTGGATTTGTGTGTGCGTTCAAAATTAAATGTAATAATATATAATATTAGTGGATTTGTATGTGCATTTAAATTCCGTTTCGAGTTTTTGATTCGGAAGTCTGAACGTATGTAGCGTGTCTAAGCCTTGTATCGGAATATCAAAATAAGGAGTAATAACGAAGCTCGTAAAAGCTCGTACTTTGAAGTTCAAAGCTCCTTACTAACCTCTCTAATAACATCATCGAGGGCTTCTTTCAATGGTGCTTCTATTCTCCTCTTTGGATTAGAATTGCTGACCGAGTAGATGGACTTGCTGATGAAATCAAATATTTCTATATCTTCCAATTCATCAGCTTTGAAACGGTTGAAGTCAATAGGAGCGCCTGAAAATGGTAGTACCGTACTTTGAGTTGTAAGTTATTGAAATAGGCAAGCACTTTAGCGAAATCTGCCTTACAAAAGAGATAAGTAATGTCGGAAAAAAACAAACTTTTAAAATAATAATCGGCTGAGGCAAAACTTAGAAAGTTCTACAATTTTACCGGGTGTGGACAGAAGTGAAAAATCCAACTTATAGAGTAAGAGTTTTGTCTAATCAAGCTGACGGCCTTTCTGATGTTCAAAAATATAGCAAATTTATACGACTCGGGGAGACGAAGGTTGACATTCCTCGATCAGAGCACTTGGATATTATACGAGGGTGGTGTCAAGAGCCTCCGAAACCGGCATGTTTGTATGAAATGGGCAATGAATGTGAAGGGAGCCAGACAGGTTTGTCAGCATCGTGAGGTCTGGCACTCGATACTCTCTGCCTACTTCGTAAGGGACTTGGCGTAAAGTATTTTACGTAACGCCAAAAATATGTATGTAGTATGTAAATTTATACGATATCAAAAAAGATTTTACTCACCTAAAATATTATTATTCCCAAGATACCCCGGTTCCCCCATCTTAGCTGGGAAAAGTGGCACGCCTCCAGGGAGCATGTAATCTGCCACCTCCTCTTCCTTGACACCAAGCTCTCGGAGAGAAGCTGCTATGTCTCTGTGCAGGTCTAGAGACTCCTCGCGAAGGTCTTGAATACGCAAATTCTGAAAAAGTATAAAAGGATATTAGGTATTATACTGTTCTTAGCAATGGTCTACAAAAAAGGGGTATAAAACTAGCTCTTGCCCACAGCTATACACATATTTCAAGGTTCTATTTCGAAGAATCTACTTGAGTGATTTTAATATTATGTCATCTAAGTACATGAAAAATTGAGTATTATCCTCGATTTCCCTGGAATTTCATCATCAGATCCAGACTTGGCGGGAAAGGGACCACCTCGGAAGTATACGCTCTTTTAAATAAAAAAAGAATGTCCAGATGAGTACATAAAAATATGGAATTTGAACACAATTACCTAACGTAACCTCCTCCTTTTTGATGTCGGCTTATAAACTAAGTATATCTGTTACTCTACTTGTCACTTTAACCAAATTTGTCTAGGCCTTTGAGCGCAGACAAATATACACAAAACAACACAACATTTCTCAAATTAAATGTTATTAAGATAAGAATGTTGTTGAGATTGAATATTTGAGCGAAAATATTAGATTATATTACTAGCCGCTCCGGTGAACATCGTTCACTTGACACTCGATACTCTCTGATACAGGTCCCCCTTGGCGAGAAGATATGTATGTACATGTAAGATGAACGTTCAAATTCGATAAGGCCCAGTGAAGTTGTAAAAACCTCGAGGTTGGCAACTAGTCATTCCAAAAAAAATTCGGACTTTCTACATATCTATTTGGTAATTTTATACTGAATGTTGGTATGTCTGTAATTTCTTCACTACAAAACTACAAAGCTTAGAAGAAATTACGGGACAATATGTTAAGCACATACCTACTATAAAAAAGTAGTAGGTGCGAATATGGTACATTTAAGAATGGTGTATCTGATAAGGCATAATTAATGGCAAAAAACAGATAAGCAAACATAAAAATTATTAGAATATAACACGTTTTATATGTATACTAGCTGACCCGACAGATATTGTTCTGTTTAATTATGAATATTAAATTCCTAAGTTTTCTAATGTTTTGCTAAACTTTTATTTGTTTTAAAGAACTTTCATCGGACAATAACAGCACAACAAAAAAGAATTAGCGAAATCGTTCATAACATTACAGCAAAAATAGCACTGAAACACAATAATTAAGCGCAGTAAACCTGCAAAAACCGACTCCAACTATTTCATTGGGTACCTACCATACGTCGCGGTTTGATAATTCTTTTTTAGAAAGATATCACAACATAAATTTTATCAACATCCTACTAGCAGTCGGATCATGATAAAACTAATATGAGAACACTTCGGAACCATGACCTATCTTTAAAAGGAACCTTTGAATTTAAAAAGAAACCAGAAAATTGGTCGCCAATAGGCCCGAGTAATCGCGAAACAATCAAACAAAACTTACAGTCGAATTAAGAATTTCCTCCTTTTTTAGAATCGGTTACTAAAATCTTATTTTAGCCGTAAGGAAAAAAATGTTTATTTTCATTAATAGTTGCGAAATAAATGTTCTCTAATCAATTAAGTTGATTTATTATTTTTGAACCCGTCTTTTAAAGACAACTTGTCCAATTACTTATTTGGTCAAAGGATATATCACGTTTCGCCATTAATAAAATAGCAGGAATATGTTTTCAAAAGCATCCATTTATAGTCCGGTGAAGTTGTAAAAACCGCGGAGTTAGCAACGTATTAGCCATTTCAAAAAAACATCCATTTATTGCTTGGCCAGGGTCACTAACCAGACGGTCACAGGAAACATGGCTGGTCTGATTCAGTATAATTTAATCTACCATATAGTAATTAATACCAAGATTTCCAGATATCCAGTTTAACTTTGCGAAGGATATCGCTTCAAGAACGATGCACCCGACTGATAACAGACAGTGCTAGCGTTATAGCTTGTGACTTTGCAGATGTCAAATAACGTAATTTTAAACGTTTTATTAGAATACCTAATCTGTCTTCTTTAATCTTTCCGTTTTGGCGGCAGAAAAAAACGGACGCTGTTTTTTCATAATTACTGAATGAGGCTGGTGACCGTGACTTGTGGCGCACTTTGGGGGAGGCCTATATCCAGCAGTGGACGTTCTCCGGCTGATGATGATGATGATGAATTTGTTGAACTTAATGAGTAAAAGTTGTAATTTTTGATGGCATTTTGTTTAGTTAAAGTCTACAACTGATGTATTAAAAAAAGGAAGCAAGTAAGTATCTTCACGCCCATATTCCCGAATAAGTGGGCAGAGGCACAACCTGGGCATCCACGACTAGCCGAAGACACTAAGTCCCACAATGTGATAGGACCTTATGAAGTCAAGTCCAACACTTGGACCGCTAGACCACAGAGGCGACTAATTAGAAAATTAGTATATTTTGTGTTTTCACGATGCCGCCATATTTCAATCGATAACCTTAGGAAATAATTTCACCATTTTACCTAAGACCCTGACATGACTGATTATACTGATTTATGACTTACACTGAATAATTGAAACCCGATTTAGCGCAATCGGTTACTAACTTGAAACAAATGAAGTAGGTCCGCCAATTTCGAAATTTTATTTACATTACAAATACACTCAAATTCCGTGCCGAAAAATTCCGAATGTACGAGTTTGTTTTCCCCGTGTTGGTCCGGGCTCCTTCGCAGAATAGACCATCTGCCTTCCTTCCAGGCAGCTCGTAAAAGGCGAGCATAGGTTTAACGTCACTAACAAGCGACTCGCTCGGATTGGTACCACCGCCTTACCTATTCCTGACGCCATAGCGTCAACGCTGCGGTTCGGAGGGTAAGGTAGCCGGTAAATTTACTTTTGCTCGAGGCCTAACATCCCGGCCTCGAATTGGTAAAGCACCATTTCCACCTTTGGTGTCTCTAGCCGGCGTGAATTTCTTACTTCCATTATCATAATAAAAAAGTATATGGTAGCTTCATAGATTTGTATGGCCACTGCGTTCAAAAATTTTTCAAAACGGAATTCCGTGACAAAATTCTGAATATATGTGGCGGTCTACTTGACCAATTACAGATGCTATCTATGCAGATCTATGCCAAAACTACGGAAAAAGCGATTCTATATAATTATTAGTATAAAAATTAAAAAAAGAATAGGTACAATGAATCCAGGGCAGCATTAAGAAGCTTACATCTAGGTTTACTCATGCGTCTAAGTAGATGATAGCATACAGTAAACATGAAACTGATGCAACCCTGTTGGCAGATGCTCATCACAGCCTGAATAAACAGTGATTAGCCACGGTTTCACAGATTCGTAGAATGTTCTGTCTGTTTCATATTACGAATCAACAAACATGGTAAATATCTTACATTTGGCATTTTCCTATAATTGCGATATATTTTCACAAACGTTTAAAGGAAGTTTTTGCAAATTACACAAGACCTACAACAACAACAAACTAATGTAATTTTTGAAGTGAAAACTTCTTTATCGGCGTTGCGCACTTTGTTTGGAATGGGTGAAAACTTCTAAGCTTGCGTCATGACACGTGACCTAATCGAAAATTCGTAAGACGGATGGCGAGTAAACAGACGGCGCGGCGTAGGAGAGGAAGTATCGCCTTCTCTGTCTACGGCCCGGCGAAAACTTATGCCTGCGTCTGCTGTTTCGTTTAGACGGCGCAGGGCGCTTGCGCGAATGTTCGTGTTGTCATGTTTGTATACGATAGCGCCATAAATGAATATTGTATTCTACCACTTAATTTATCATACTGATAAATTAAAGCAGTTCTTGCAAAATTATTCCTTAACCATTCCAAAACATCAAAAATGCACAACGTTAATATTCAAGTTTTCACTTCTGCCGGCACTCCCGGAGTGCAACCCGTCGTTTTTTTGTTACAAAAAATATGCTAACGTTTTTTTATGTTTGCATATATGTCTGATCACAGGAGTCAACTAACAGGGGGTTACAATAATCTCTTATAACAGTATTATTTTAATAATAGTTATTGTCATCGAAGAAAGGCAAACTTATGACGTATATTATAAAATTGCATATAAAGGCGGACATTCAGCAAGATAGAAATAATACTGCTATAAGCGTTCATGGTAGGGCCCGAAAACTAAAAGTCGTTATAACATCATTATGATGGTGATGAAATGAGGATACATATACATATACATATATTATATCAATAATATTTATATTAATATCGAAAATAATTTAAACACAGTCAAACTATTAAAACGGACTTCAATAATAATGACATGTCGTCTAAGAACATTAAAATTGAGGGTCTTAATTTCCTTGGTATCCCATCATCAGATCTAGAGTTAGTAGTCTTAAATTCACAAATAACGGAGAAATCGTGACAAATGCAGAAATATATAGGCGTCGAACATATAACCTAGGTACTCTTTTTTTAAAGTTGGCAAATCGTATTAGTTCATAATTAACCAACTTTAGTAAAAGGAGTAATCATTGAAAATAAAAATAATTTGCGAAACATGCGTGTTAAATTATTACAAAAATATTTAAGCGTACCAATATATTATATCACATTGTCATATGCAAATATTTAATTCATGTTTAAACAAATAAATTATTTATATGTAACATAACATTTTAACATTTAAATAAAGCACTTATTTGTATATATTACCATCTTCATAATTTATTACAAAGAATTTTAAAAATAAATTAATTTTAAAACTAGCTACCACACACTTCCACATTTTTTTATATACTTTCACCTATCCCGATGTCTATTTTTATTAAATTAAATCAAATCTAGCAAGTAAATTTGATCCACTTAGGTGACTTATTGACAAGATTACAGACACGTCGGCATTCACTAACATGCTATAAAGATATTTACTAATAAGATTATTCAATTAAAACATATCAGCAATAAACTAAAAAGAATTAAAAACAAACTCCCTGGTTACTGCCAGGCGTATAAACTATCCACCATGTACTACCGCCATTTCCTACGTAGTCAATTATAAGAAAAAACTACGAAAAAAGCTATTGTCGACAACATTTTCTACATTTCAAGTGTTTAAGAGCTATTATTTACTTAATATATATCTACATAACGGAACCTTAAAACGTGTTTTCACCCAATTTATCATGACAACCTCGGGCTGACAATACATTTTCGTTTAAAGAAGTTGATCCGTAAGAGGTTGCCCATGAATCGGAATCGGAAAAGAGATAAACGGGACGTAGCCTTAACCTGTAAACCTCAGTATGTATCATCAAAGGTAAGAGCATATCACAGCTACTTCAGGCATGCAACGATCTGTTACAGTTCTAAGAGTCCAAGAAACAAAGTATGTGAAAGTATAATACTATGTAGTGATTCCAAATATTATAATAGGTGGGAGTAATATAAAGTACCTTAAAATAAGTATGTAGGCGGTACATTTGCCGATGATCCTTGACGGGATGAAGGGTAATAGCGCGGTGCACCTCCCTCTTCTTCAGTCGACCAGTGTACGCCGCCGCACCGCTGCCATTGTGGTGGAGAATCGTCTGCATCTGAAAGGTAACATCAACGATCAATAAGTTTTACCTTTTACTGTCAAAGTAACTCTTAGACAACTTACGAGCACTCAGTATATAATTACAAAATTAAAAAATGTCAATAACCACCCACAAAACATATCTATAATGTGGCTTACAACAATATCGAACAACTATTAAACAAAAAACCACATCGAAAATAGCCCATTTGTTAAGGAGTTATGATTCCACAGACAAACGTACACACAGACATACCAACTTGTTACGTTAAAGGTATAGAGACATCGTATCAAAGAACACACTGTACAAAAGAAAGTGATAGAAATAAGTAGTGAATTTAAAAATACCATCTAGGTACTAATTTAACGCACAGGTTATTTACATCCGTCTTTTTCAGTTGTGGGTTATATGTAAGTATAGAATCGTACAAAAGAAAGGGGACAGACACACCGTATAAAAGAAAGTGACAGAAATATATTCAGTTATTGCCAAAGTATCATATGAAAATTAACGTACATTTAATTTAGAAAATAACACACATTTCCTCTAGGTATAATATAAAAATAAATTGCTAAAGTGTCGCTAAGCGCATAACTTCCGAACGACTGCACCGATCAGAAGAAGGTTCTTATGAAGAGAAAAAATGGGAAAGTTGAAGGGAAAATGAGAAAATATTACTTTATTTTTTTCCATACAAATTGAACAGGTGGAACTAAGTTCGACGGGTAGTAGTCCAAATATATAATAGACTTTTTGGCACTGACCGTACTTATATCAACTTTTAATTTGTTAATATTAGTTACATAATTTACGTTTACCCTCATTAATGTAACGAATATCATGACATTCGACGGGTTGTCGAGTCAAAAGCGCTCAAACTTTTATAATAGGTGTACAGAGCCGTGAAAAAAGCATAGAAATATTTCTCAAAATTTGTGACAGATATTTCGCCATATTAGTGTTAAATGTTGACCGAATAAACAAGGACAACTGTGACAGACAGAAAACTGGTATTATCATCATTTACACACAATACCCATTGTTTGGAGACATATTCGTTTCTTCTCGACTTTCGTTCGATATTCTTCATCATGTTTTTAGTCTAGGCCCTAAGTACATGAATCATCCAAACATTGTCATTTGTTACAGTACTACTATTTTAATTATGCGCTTCGGCTTTACAATTTTTACTCTTTTTACATATATTTGATATTTTCCATAGTCGGCGCTTGGTAAAACTTCCAAATATTCATATTTTTAAAGAAAGAAACACTTCTACTGTTTTACTTATCACTTATAATTTATAACTTTGTAATTAGTAGCCTACCGGTTTCGCTTATACGTCAGTTTTAGCCCTGATGATGCTGTATAAGCGAAACCGGTAGGCTACTAATTACAAAGTAATAAATTATAAGTGATAAGTAAAACAGTAGAAGTGTTTCTTTCTTTAAAAATATGACTCTTTTTACACTTTATACTTTTCTTTTTAAATTAGCTGAACTAATTTAAATTTAAGGGAAATGATTGATTATGTGTAATAAGAACTCTACATAGATATCTTTAAAATACATTCGGATTTCCGAACATTGACGAATATAGCTGAAGCGCATAATTTAAATAGTACTTCTGTAATATCTTTACGCTTTTGTCCCTTTTATGAAAAGCAGAGAGAACGTCATGTATTAATAAGTCTGTTT
Source organism: Calephelis virginiensis (assembly GCA_002245475.1). NCBI lineage: Eukaryota > Metazoa > Arthropoda > Insecta > Lepidoptera > Riodinidae > Calephelis > Calephelis virginiensis. The sequence goes on from NJDC01005126.1 coordinate 25,396, forward strand.
CATAGTAACAGGAAACAATTTTTAACAGCTAGCTGAATTACTTTCGTTATTTATCATAAAAACTTTATCTACCTAAATAAAATTTAATCGCCGAAATGCATATACGCGCATAACTTTTGAACGACTAGATTTGGAAAATTTTAAAATATTTCAGGCGTGACTAGAATGATGGGATAGATGGGGAAAACTGCGAGAAAACTGGGAAAGCACCATTTTAAATTTATCTTTAAGACTGAACGGGTGGAATGAAGTTCGCAGGGACAGCTAGTTTATTATAAAATACGGAATTTTTCGAGTTTTCTTTTTTTTCAAAATTGGTCGAAAACAGCTCCTCACGTGATACCTAGGTTATGTAATACCAGAGATTAGTAAATATAATTTTGTCTTTGGTAATACATATTTTTTTATATTTGTTATAATTAGAAATGCAATTTATTGTATCAACTTTCTATTTTGTTACAAAATAGATAAATATCCCTGGACAAATTACACAAATTGAATCTAATAATTGAATCTAAACCCAAAGTAATCAAATTATACGCTTTTGTTAGTCAACGATTCTAATAAGTACATAATATACCAGAGTAAATTTAATAAACACACAGACCAGGAAATACTGACATCTAAATGTTCATTATACAAATGTCTGCCCCCGTCGGGAATCGAACCCTAGCCTCGCGGTAAATCGGCTGATTTGGGCGTGTACACTAGCATCTCGATCAACGAGGTCTAATAAAAATAAACGTCTAACATCCAATCAATTTTGGAAGAAAGGTAAGATGAAAATCTTAACCATCAATTGCAATTAGCTTAAATCCTTAAAATCGATGATAATTATGAATTTTAAGTACCAACGTCTAGTTCCGCGTAACTTTTTAGTTCAGATTTCACTTAGGTCATCTAACCGGTCTCAGTGATCTAGGTAACACGTATTTACACCGCAAGTACATACTCAATGCTATTCCAAAACCACCAGAGGCAATTCTATTTGTAAGTTAAATGATGATAGCACAATTTGTTACCTATAAACGAGCAGGGGAATTCTGTTGGCTTGAATTAGGTTAAACTAAAATAAGAATTAACCCCCCTTGTTAATCCGGGTTCCTTTGCAGAATAGACAATCTGCCTTCCTGCCGGAAGGTTGCCTGGATTGGTATCACCGCCTTTTTCCTGTCACCATAACGTCAGTGCTTGCCGGTAACGTGTTCCGGTTCGAAGGACAAGGTAGTCGGTAAAATTGCGTTTGGTCGAGGCCTAACAATTCGACCTCAGGTTGGCAACGCAACATTACCAACTTTGGTGTCTCTAGACGGCATAAATTTCTTACCATCAGGAAATTCGTTTGATAATTTGTCCTGTTTGTATCATTCAAAAAAATAAGCTAGTAGATGCCTAGTAGGCATTTCTTCTGTCTTTTTAGTTATTTATAGAACAGCAAACTTAAAATTTCAGGATATAAAACTAATTATTAACTAACTAACTAACTAAATTCCAAAGCGAGGTTTTGAGTCAAAAAGCTAAACTCGCTTTGCATAATTCTGTGCTTATTCCAACGTTACTGTATGGAAGTGAGAGTTGGGTATGTCAGAAAGAGCATGAAAGTAGAATAAATGCGGTCGAAATGAGAGCACTACGGAAAATCTGTGGTGTAACGCTCGCTGACCGCATTCGTAACAGTGAGATCCGAGAAAGAGTGGGATTGAAAGAAAGTGTTGGTGTTAAAATGCGAAAGGGCATGCTCCGCTGGTTCGGTCATGTGGAAAGAATGACAGATGAAAGATTGACAAAGCAGATATACAATGCGAATGTGGATGGATGTAGGTACCCGGGGAGACCGAGGCTGACATTTCACGATCAGATCAATCGGATATTGTCTGAGGGTGGTGTCAAGAGTCTCCGAAACCGGCGTGTTTGTATGAAAAGGGTTATGAATGTGAAGGAAGCAAGACAGGTCTGGCACTCGATACTCTCTGCCTATCCCGTAAGGGACTTGGCGTGAAGATATGTATGTATGTATGTATGTAAAACTAATTTAGTTTATGCCAACAGCATTTTTAAAGAAAAGAGTTTTTGTCATCATAAAGAGAACAGCAAATGTTATTTATAAATCGCAAAATTTATATTTAGTTTTAGTTTCTTTTGTGCTAACAGAAATGCCATCATTGTTTATCAAACAAAAACGTTAGAATCTTTCGGCCGCGAGTTTCAGCATTTGAATTATTGCCCGTCGTTCGGCAAATTTCGTCTCTAATTGGTAATCGCCTAGGTATTTATTCAGTTAATGTAAGATATGTTACACATACATATCTTCCCGCCAAGCCCCTTACGTGGTAGGCAGAGAGTATCGAGTGCCAGACCTCACGATCCTGACAAACCTGCTTACTTCACATTGATTACCCTTTTCATACAAAGACGCCGGTTTCGCAGACTCATGACACCACCCTCGGATTATATCCGAGTGATCTGATCGTGGAATGTCAACCTTGGTCTCCTCGGGTACCTACATCCATCCCCATTCGCATAGTATATCTGCTTTGTCAATCTTTCATCTGTCATTCTTTCCACATGACCGAACCAGCGGAGCACGCTCTTTCGCATTTTAACACCAATACTCTCTTTCAATCCCATTCTTTCTCGGATCTCACTGTTACGAATGCGGTCAGTGAGCGTTACGGATTTTCCATAGCGCTCTCATTGTAAGATAGATTACACACAAAATTTAAAAAATCAATAAAATATTTACCTAATGTGTAATAAATATTTACCTCCGTTTTATTAGTTATCTTTTTATTTCATTTCACACTGCTAACCTATGTGAGAGGCTCTAGTTATATACCTTTGAGTATAAGGATATGGAATATTACTGAAATTTGTAAAATGTTTAAGTAAATTTCGGTTTCGGCTGACACTGAGAACAAGGCCGAATTTTATTGATTTCGGTTTCGGCTAGAGAACCATGTTCGGAAGGATACTATAATACACACACCTATTTATGCATTTGTACCTCTACCATAAGCATTTGTCGACTGCCGCATTCTGAACCACGATAACACTCAAAAGTAATTTATTGAACTTGCGGCGATTCAAAAAAATATTTTATATCAGATAAATAATTGTGGAAACTGATACGATTATAAATCTAATCAGTGCTTTTGAATACCGCTCTGTTTTCTGGTGTTTTTATTTTTATATTAATAGATAATATTATCAATATCTAGATTTTTATTAGGTAGGCCCTATAAACATAACAAACCAGGTATAGTCCATGTAATGAAAACTTTATACAGATACATTATCTCAAGTCTACCAACGTCATTTATTTAGCACCATCAAATATTTAATATTATAATTTTCAATTAAAATATTTGAAATGAAAAAGGATGTGTAAGTAGTATCATTGCAAATTTGATGAAATAACTTAATTTCGTTATTAATAAATTAAAGAAGCTATTGTAATCAGATGACAAAATAGAGCTACTCTGTCTAAAATTATCTTCACTGCTAAATGTGTTTTGTAGTTATATTAAGTCTTTATATGTAATATATCTTTATCGCATTGTAATTAAGGCGAAGCACTTCCAAAAGGAAATATGTCTGTATCTTTGTATTATTAATAGTTTGTTTTTGAATTAAATTCATAAAATGTTATACTATTACGAAATTAATTTAAAATATAGCCCATTCAATAAGCAACTTTTTGTCATGTACAATCTATATTATGAAATTATTTAGTTATTTACATAGAGACCAGAGACAGTTAATATACCAACCTCAGTTGGATAACGCACCAGGGGCTTCATCTGATAGTTTGCCTTCCTATGTTACAAAAAAAATGAATTGTACAGTTAATTACAGTATTGGTTAATTGTAGTACATATAATTGTGTAGCCACAGATCATGTTAGTAACTATCAAAGTAATCGATAAAGTAAATTGCCTAGCGTCCTCAATCAGAGACGAAGGTTACGGGTTTGTTTGGTGATGTTTTTTCTTTAAATATTTGTATAAAAATGTTCCAAGCCTTCGGTGCCTACTCTGTTTCTAATCTTCCCTACTTATTGTAAATTATTCCTATCTTTCAATTAAGAAATACCACAAACAGGAAATCTGTTCGATTTAATTATTATAATATAAAAAGAAACTGGAACTGTTCAACTCAAATAAAGGCAAATGCCAAAGCCATTCTCAAATGCAAAACTACCTCTTATTTTAAACTAGACTAATTACTATCAACGTTTCGAGATCAAGTCGTAACAATCTTATATAGCAAGATAAAGCGAATCTGTCGTGTATCAATCATATAAAAGGAAGCACCCACTTGCCCCTCCGGTAATGGAACTAGACAAAATGTGGCACGCGAGGATACGTCAATCTACGGGACGACTTCCTCTTAACCTTGTCTTAGGGAATTCAAGTTAATCTGACACACACTCTCCCGTCGGATATTCAGACCGTATTCTAAGATGACGCAAAATTTTTAAGAATTGGAATTTTGGCGGGAGCGAAACAAGAAATAAGTAGTATTTAGTGGCATTTTGTACAATTTTCTTTATTTAAAGTGCGCAACTAAAGTACTCATGATTTTTTTGAAATCTCACTCGATGAGCTCAGGTAAGGCCCCTGACATGACGGATTATGACTTATTTAATCCATATTTTTCGAAATAGTAGTTAGTGGAAATCAAAGACTAACGGAAATTTTAAATGGAATCGGGAAATCTCCAATTAATCTCCCATGTGTATCACTATCATACATTTTAATTAGCACGCTTACTCCACGCACAATTGGGTTTTTGATTTTTTTTTGCGATAAATAGATGATCTTTCTATTTCATTCAGTTTCATAACAAAATTACTAAAAAAATGCAATAATTCAAAAGTTCAATAATTCAAATATCAAAATAAAAATAAGTTTTTGAATCCAGTACCGAAGACACGCCGACAGCTTCCGAACAAACCCGAGTGAATGTGACGTCGTAATGTTAGTTTAGTAGCTAGTTTAGTTAGTTAGATGTTTAAGTAATGAATTCATTAATTTTTATGTAATAATTTTGATTAAGTTGAAAATTTAAATAATTTGATAAAAATATAGGTTATGTATTGGACTAGATTTAAATGAATGAATTTCATATTATAATGATTTTTCTGTCGTTATAATGATATTCAAATAATTGTTACGGTTTATGTTTTTTTCTAGTTAAAAGATGATATGGAAAATTATATTTATTATACAACAATGGGAGGTAAAGCAAAGATTAAAATTGATGTTATACCACACAAGTTTGATTGTCAACTTAATCGTAAAAAACAAGGCGGTACAACGATTATAAGATAGCAAGCTACTTCAGACTTCTGTTGGTGTTGGATCTTCATTTCTACGTGTAGTGCTAATGCACGTTTACAACCACCTGTTCACACAATAGAAAAGGTGATTATTGCTTAGAAAATAAAAAAAAATACAATTGAATAGGAGTATAAATTACCTGTTAAAGCTGCACAGTCATGGCATTGAACATCTTGAATTTTTCTTGACTTTTCATTAATTCTCCGTCCGGATTGGTACCACCGCGTTACCTATTCCTGCCGCCATAACGTCATGACGTGTTCCGGTTCGGAGGGTAAGGTAGCCGGTAAACTTACTTTTGCTCGAAGCGTAACGTCCCAGCCTCAGGTTGGCAACGCACCATTACCACCTTTGGTGTCTCTAGTCGGCGTGAATTTCTTAACATCAGGAAATCCGTCTGCTTGTTTGCTTTCCAATATCATAAAAAAAATTAAAACTTTGCTTCGAATTGAATGTTCTGGACAAACTCGTCCTTTCAAGATACATATATTATTTTTACGACAAAGTTGAACATAACCTATAGCTTTGTCGTCGTAACTCTCACACGATACTCTACAATTTATGAAATAAATATTTATATTGAACATATATGAAAAATAAATATTTAAATATTTCTATTGACATTATTTTTTTAACATACTTTCCTTGATGCCTTGGCACCTCAAACTTCTGCAGATTCGAACCGAACCTCATTTGTCATAAAATTGTTATCAAAAATATATCAACATCAGGAATATTATCAGACTTTGCCTTTGCTTTTTTTTCCTTTGTCACACATAGTCAGACGGAATTAAGTAACAATTTTTTTAGCAATAAATTTTCGATATTATAGTCACGTCACTTGTAATTGCCGTAAACGCTATACTATTCTTGAACAGCTATAACATTACGACGTCACAATAATCGTGTCGCGTTCATAGTCACGTGATTTTTAATTAAATTTTATCTACTTTTAATTGCGTATAATTAAATGAATTTTTTTTCAATTTTTCGCATGACACATCGATATAATTAATAACGAAGTTTTAAAATACATAAAAAAATCAATATTTTTTTTTATTTTCAAAATCCCAATTATTGACAGAAAAGCAACAAAATATAAAAAAAATAACTGTTTTCCTAATATTTTTGAAAATATGTAATGATCAGTTTCTCATGTAAACGTAGGTCATTTGGTTGCATGGTAGTTATATATTTAAAACACGTTAAGTAATTCGTAAGCCTTGCGGAATTTTATACTAGAGTACCGGAAAAATATTTTAAAAATAAATTAATGAAGTCTTTATTTATTGTTAACTACAATATTTGATACTTAACTAATTTTGTTTTTCCAACAGATTTAGTAACTTACATTGTTTTCAAACAATATTTCGAGTATGCCTTCTACCAAGATCAACATCTCAAAATGAGTCTAATTTTTGCATTTAAATTTTTATTTAGATTGGCCATTTTAGAATGCCGGAGCGGTGCAGTGCAGCATAATATAATCCCGACTGTTACTTAGCGGAAACTAATGAGGTGAAACGCATAGGTAATTAGTAATTATTAATTACCTGACATACATGTGTAGTATATACAAAGCTATTACTCTGCGAAAACTTATACTTACGCGATTACATTAACCTGTGATATGACATTTTCTATCCCGATTACTGAAATAACACTGATTCAGTTTAATTAATAAGTACTCTAATATATACTGGGAACGCCTATGTAATTAATAATTACTAAATATTATCTATCACACAAATGTAGCATACAATAATGGTATAAACTGTTACATAGGTACTGTGCGGAAATTAATAGATATGTGAGTCGCTGCATAGAAACTTTTCTGTTTTGCGCATCGAAGAAACGCGGACACAGATTAATTAATAATTACCCTAACACGTTAAACAATATGGATAATCAATTATTACTAATTACTCTCACTCTCGGTCATTGTATTGATACTTAATACAATGAAAATAATAGTTTAAATAAAAAATAATAAAGTTCGTGGCCTGCAAAATAATTCCAAGTAACAAGAAATATATATCCTTATCGCCTCTGTGGTCTAGCGGTTCAAGTGTTGGACTTGACTACATAAGGTCCCGGGTTCGAATCTCGGGTCGAGCAACAAAAAGAAAATTTGTTTATTCCAATTTTCTAATAAAAAAAATGTTGCTCGGGATTGGATATGTGGTATTCAGCTAGTCGTGGGTGCCCTGGTTGTGCCTCTGCCTACCTCTTCGGGGATATGGGCGTGAAGATCCTTTTTTTTATATCCTTATTGATATTGAAATCGTTTTTTATGTGATCTCTGATACACAGGTCTTTTGATAGTAAAAGACAACTGTGGTCTATACACACCATAGGTGTTACAGGTGCGTCGCTATCCTGCAGGCGGAATGTTAGGTCTGTTGTGCAAGTCTAATGGCTACCGGAACATGACAGAGTCATAATGGTCGCAGTAATAGGCAAGGCGGTGGATCCCTATTCAGGCAAGTTGCTGTACAACTCTTCACCACTAGCGGTCTTATTAGTGACCTACATTTTAACCAGTGCTCGCCTCTTACGAGCTGCCTGGCCGAGTAGCAGGTGGTCTATTCTACTCAGCGGAACCGGACCAACACTGTGGTAAACTCGGGGATAATTGGAAAACATCACCCCCATTATGTGTTGATTTGTGAGTTTTATTCTATGAAAAAAATGGAAACTATGTATTCATGACAGTAATCTATGTATCTATTATATATAAAATTCCCTTGTCACAATGCTACCGCACTCCTCCGAAACAGTTTGATCGATTCTCATGAAATTTTGTGAGCATATTGAGTAAGTCTGAGAATCGGCTAACATCTATTTTATATAAACCTAAGTGAAGAAAAATAGCAGAACGCTCATTGCATCACGCCTGAACAGAAGGGCCAATTTTGCTAATTCTTTTTTTGTTGTATTAGTTATTGTCAGAAAAATTGTATTAAAAATATCAATATTGATAACAGAATAAAGCCTGTCGGCTCAGCTAGTTTAGACTTATTTGTAATATACTGTGTTGTGGGTGCCGTTCAACGATAGGAATTATAGCAATATCTATATATTAACGCGTGATGCCAAAACTTTGAACCCCTTTTTACGAAACTTGCGTGGACGCAGGAGCATAAATTTTGGCACATTTATAGTTTATGTGTAGGAGAAGTGCAGAACGCTTATATTTTTAATAGTAATGCTTATAAAGTACGTATAATCAGTAAATAAAACATTACCCACACTACCATACATTTGACAAACACAAACAAATATAGTGATGATAACGATTAAAGATGACAGATGGCGCACTAAAAAGTTTGGAAACAAAGTAGTTGGTCTTGAGAAATGAAGATGGCGTTCTTATCAACAAGAAACGTATTATGGTCGAATTTCGACCAATGGGCGACCACTAGTGTTAATAAATGCTTACGACGATAATACAAATAACCGAGCAGGAAGAAGTAATGCGTTGCATTCCTAACCAAGAAAGTTTCTGCACAGCACTCTTCTGCCAGTGCTCCAGCTGGTAATGACCCATTAAACATTTTCTCGCTTCAAATGAACTGACAGGTAGAGTGGCAGATAGTCAGTAGTTTTCTAAAAAATGAAAATGTATTACAATTTTGTAGTCAATTACAATATTGCATCTATACTCTAGACCAGCGGTCGGCAACCATTTGGCAGGCAAGGGCCAAAAAGCGGCAAAATAAACTAAAGATGGGCCACACTTGTAATATTTACCCTAGATGGCAAATACACCTACGTTTAATTGGCCATGTCCCATAGAAAAAATGAAAATGGGCGGAGAGAAGCGCGTTCTTAAGGCCGAATCTATACGCCGTATATTATACGGTCTAGCGCGGAACGTTCATGAATTTATTTTGATATTTATTACTTATTTTTAAGACATTCCCGGGCCGCAAGTAAGACGTCAGCGGGCCGCATGCGGCCCGCGGGCCGCGGGTTGCCGACCGCTGCTTTAGACTAAATCTAAAAAAAAACAATATGAAAGTAAACTAATAAATGAATGAAATCGACAAAAGACTGACGTCAGTATTATTTAATTAATTAACTACTGGTTTGAATAAATTCCAGTAATCTGATAAAACTTTGAGGATAAAGGTTAACCGATAAGATAACAGTTGTATTTGATATGCCGAAATTTATTACATAGCTATTACACATACATACATACATATATTCACGCAAAGTTACTTACAAGGCAGACAGTATCGGGTGTCGAATCTCACGATCTTTGCAGACCTTTCTGACTTCCTCCACATTTAATGCCCTTTTGATACAAAGACGCTGGTTCCGAAGACCCTTAGGATAGCATCCGAGCGATTTAATCGTGGAATATCTACCTAGGTCTCCCGGGAACCTAGATCTATCCACATTCGCATTTTATTTCTGCTTTGTTAATATTTCATCTGCCATTGTTTTAACATCATCGAACCAGCGAAGCATGCCCTTTCTCATTTTAACACCAAAATTTTATTTTAATTCTAATCTTTGGGCTCTTATTTTAACCGCATTTATCCTACTTTCATGATTTTTTGATATACCGTCGCGACCGATAAACTGTCGGTTTCATACAACAACGTTGAGATAAACACAGAATTATGCAAAGCAAGTCTAGCGCCTTAACTGAAAACCTCTCTTTGAAATAGCTTACCCAGCGCTTCATTCACACTATTCCATACACACAATCTCCTTTTTATATCCGCGGTGTACCTTCCATCCCTGCTAAGAGCACAACCAAGATATGAAATGTATACACATACATAGTAATTAAAATTTGGATTATAGTATACAGAGCCGGATAAATCATCATACAGAGTGGGCAAAGTCTTGGCATCTCGCATCCAGTAGCTCACATCCACTTACCTTGCAAACTCCGAGAATGGTATGTAACGTTTTATCTAATTCAAAGTTAGTAGGTACCCTTTCTCATGGACAGTATCTATTAATATTTTTCTTCAATATATAATTGTATTGATTTTCCCCGTATTGGTCCAGGCTCCTTTGCAGAATAGACCATCTGCCGTCTTGCCAGGCAGTTCGTAAAAGGCGAGCATAGGCTTACCGTCACTAACACCGTGACATCCCACTAGGTGGTAGAGTTTCGCAGTGACTCGCCCGGATAAGTACCACCGCCTTACCTATTCCTGCCACCATAACGTCCAATGCTTGCCGTTGACGTGTTCCGGTACGGAGGGTAAGGTAAGCCGGTAAGCTTACTTTTGCTCGAGGCCTAACATCCCGGCCTCAGGTTGGCAACGTACTATTACCACCTTTCGTGTCTCTAGGCGGCGTGAATTTATTTCTATCAGGAAACCCGTCTGCTTTCTTGCCTTCCATTATCATAAAAAAAAACTTCACCCCGTAGAACTTAAATGTTAAACTATGCAAAATGTTAAAATATGCAAAAAGTAAAGTTATATTAACACACAATTCGGCCCACCGAGTAGAATAAGGGGCCCCGAAAATTGCATTGCCTTGAAGATCCGATGGTTAATCAGGCTTTCATATTACTGAAATTATAAAATTTCGGCAGTCGTGGAGATTAATGTTTGAATTCTTTAGACGCTCCTAGTGTTAATACTTTGCTAGTATTATATTCAACAGTATAAAATGACAAATTCGATTTCAATTTCCAATTTGCATTAAATTTTTACTCAGGAGTAACCCTACTGATCAGCACAAATAGAAACACAAACGATTTATATTTAATAAATACATTGCCGAACGAAACCTGACCTTTTGAGCCACTTTGTATTTTTCGGTTTGGTGAGTAAGGTAGACAAAGTAAGTAACCTACTGCGCCATAAAAAATGCCTACGTCACTCTTCTAACAGAAAAATCACAAAAGCAAGAACTGACGTCATTGGGATGAAATAAGAAAACCAGTGTTAGAAATCTGGCCCTGTCGTTGCAGTAAGATTATTAGCAGACAATGAGTCGTCACAACCCTACGCCACACAAAGAAGCAGATCCTTGACATTTGCATGGACTGAAATTTATCAATAAAGTATCTTCACGCCCATATCCCGGAAGAGGTAGGCAGAGGTACAACCAAGGCACCCACGACTAGCCGAAGACACTAAGTCCCACAATGTGATAGGTGGCAAGCCTATCGCCAACCGGGCAAATTTTCAATCCCGAGCAACATTTTTTTTTTGGAAAAATCCAGTTTTCTTTATGTTGGCCGACCCGGGATTCGAACCCAGGACCTCATGCAGTCAATTCCAACACCCGGACCGCTAGACCACAGAGGCGAAAACTTATCAATACATTTATAGAAAAATATCAGAATCTATTTAAATCTATACTTCACAAAAATACTACGACAAAGGCTTATTCAATTTTACATTACTCCATTTTACTACTCAAATGTTTTGTTGAGTAGAATAATTAAATTAAAAATAATTTTAATCAAGGACTTAGTCATACAAATACGTTTAGATTCTGTTTGAAGGATAGCGGTAATTCTGCTGGCAACTAACAACAACCAACAAACTAAAGCTTTTTAATTTCATGCCGGGGATTGAATGTGTGACCGGTTGGAGACCAATCTTGCACGTTGTGGGACTAAGTTCCTTCGGCTAATCGTTTGTTTGTACTTCTGCCTACCAGTTCGAAGATTTGGGCGTGAAGACAAAAAGACAGAAATTTTATCTAGATTACAATTATTTTAAATTTCCATTATAAATTATACAAACAATCCCTTTTGGTTCAGATTAAATTCGTTCCAACAGAATTGCTACCATTATCTCTTCTAGTTTTATTTTGTATATTCAGTATACGTCTGAAGAACGCCGCTAATTACTGTTTTCGATATCGTAGTATTATAATTTTCCGAACATGAGAGGGCAGTTTAATTCATGTGATTAATATTATCGCTTAGGCTATTAAAATACGCGAAATTAAATTGAACTGTATTTATTCTAAATTAAGGTTTAAAATGGCAAACATTATCTATTGCACAATTTTACTAGACAGACATATAAAAAACTAGAACGTAATTTGTTGTTGTAGTTTCTTTTATGTTGACAACAAAAACATTAAGGATTGTTACACATTGGCAAAGCGAAGCGAAAGTTTAGCGTAAAATGTATTACCAATTTTCTTCAAAAACAATCAATGAGATTAAGCTATAGTATATTTCCAGACCTATAACGAGAAACAAATGAAAATTAGTCCAGGAGCTCATTATAGTTGTGCTACAAAAACTAAAATGTCAACCAGCAACTCTACCCTTTGAACCAGAACTCAACAACTGCTAGCGCGGGTCCTATATCACATGAAGACAAAGCAATATCACTAATGCAGGCAAGTTGCCTGCATTAGTGATATTGCATTATATTATTTCATAATATAATTATATTATTTCATAGTGAGCAATAGATTTATGTCTTTGTTAAGCTAAATATAAGCCTAATCACTACAGACAAAAAATCTATCATTTCCAATGTTTCTATAATGTTATACTTTACTTTAAAACCATCCTTATTCGTAACCTGATTTAGTTTAAGGCCTCCCACACGCCAGTAATAGTGTTGTCAATACAAAAAAAAGGATGAATTATATAAAGGACATAATCATCGTATTAATGTTATGAACCTCCATAGAAATTAACCCATGAAGTATAAAATATAAATATAATAAATATTGCTACCTAAAACTTTAATTCAACGTACTTAACCAAATTTAATTATTTTTACTCACGAATCAAGAATGTTATAAAAGTTAAAAATAATACAAAAACATACAAACACATAAAAGTATTAACAGAAAAATATCGAAATGCTATAAGCTATAAAATAAATATCGAAGATCGATTTTTCGGTTAGTTTCGAGTCCCAAAAAGAATAGCATTTATAAATGTGTGATAAACATAGAAATCTGTACACACATCTGTGTCTGGGTAATTAAGTACTTAGTTTACGTTCCAATTTATATTAGTATCGTTGATTTCCCACAACACGAGCATACTTTTCGTATGTACTCGTTACGTCCTCGGAACATAAAGTAACTACTAGACAAATTTCCTTTTTATCGCTTTTATTTTTTTTCAGTGGACTAACTACTAAAAAATATATTTAAAAATGTGTTTTAATGCTGCTTTTTAGCTGCCCGTACCAATTTTTTGAATATCTTCATGGTACAGAATTCACTCTTCTACGGTTTAATTACAAGTATAGATAGATTACCTTATCGATGTTTTATGAAATCGATATGTTTATTTACCCACCCCTAAAATTCAGAACCAATATTATTATCACGTGTGCGACCAGGCTAAAGCGCTTATAAGTCCATTGCACAGAGTACAACGACCGTTTCCAATCATCGGCGAATTCGGCGTAACGACCGCAACGAGACTCGTAAATCTCAATTATAAGAGAATTGAGACTGCAAACATTGATTAACTACATATAACAAAAATAACATATATTATATAAATTCACGCCAATTTTCAAATGGGATATATAGAGTAGCGAGTGACAAGTTCCAATGTTCATACAAGAGTGTCTTTAAATAATCACCGAGTTATTTTATCATCATTGTATTTTAATTAAATATTTCTCATTTTTAGACAGAATAAAAATCTCTATATTTTAGGTGACATGAATGATTTAGTTCATGTTAGAATATGTATCGTCAACGCTCTTGGAATGATTCCGAATAATTTACAAAGCGCCCCAAATTATATTTTTTTCCAATCAATTTAAATTTTTTTCGACGTAGGTATTATATAGTCCTCTTATCAGCGTCATATTATACAGACTCAAAACGAAAAATCAATTACAATGTAATTAATATACATACTAACCAGTTAATTAAACAAAGAGAATCCACAAACAGAAGCATTTTTGTAAACATTTGACTAGGTAACAAATATTTAATTTTTTTTCTAAATAATTGCTGCAAAAAAATGCAAATTTTATTCATTTGATATTATATACTCCCATCCAAAATCCAAAACTCCAACAAATTAGGTTTCTTTGAAACCTAATTTGTTGGAGTTTTCAATTATGAATTGTAATGGTAATTTTTGTATCATTTATAACAAGTTTATATCACATATCCATTAAAAAACTCATGAAAGGAAATCTTCGTTAATCTGCTTAATGAATAGCTACTTGAGGAAAAACTTCCGCGAAAAGTAAAAATTCTGAGACGTCTTATTAACGACAAAATAATTTTAATGTAAACTACTGCAACTAAATAGATTAACTAAAGTTTTTATAGTATATACAATCGTACAAAAATATACACAAACATTTTGTAATACCCCTCTTTTTATACTAAGAAAATAAATATTTTACAATCTTCTACTTCACCTTTAAACTGCCATCAGATATTTATCAGAAATAAAGAAAAACTGTGTACTATTATTCTTATTTTTTTTGTCTTATTCTTCTATTCTTATTAACCTATCGCCAAGACAGAAGCTGATATTACGATGAGAGAAATAATTAAGGCAGTGGTACAAATAACAGCAAAAAATCTAGAGCCGTGACGGCATTAGTGACAAACGAAATAATGTAGGGAATTAATTAAAGGATTGTCACAAATAAACAAAATAAATGTAGTTGCGTGACGGTAGTAGAAAAGGAGAACCTAATAGATATACTTCTAAGGTAGCCGGACCAACACGGGGAAAATTTTGTATTATATCCATTCGTTAATTCAATGCTACGTAAAAACAGCGAAATTAATTTATTCATGTCAGTACAAATCGCCGTAAAAACATATTACCACCTGCATGACACCTGTCACAGGGTCGTAATCAGTCAATTCGGCCCATTAGCACTATAACCAAACCAGGCTTCGTGGTAGCTTTACCATTAAATTGTTGCTAACTCGACATTTAAATTGACTACCTTCGAAATTCTCGTGTGACATAACTGACATAGAATGAATGCTTTATTTCCTATTGTTCTCGCCATTTCTTGAACTCTATGTTTAACAATGGTCAATTACTACAAAATTAATAAAACTATTGCACAACATATTCTCAATCATATTTCATGTGTGTAAATGAAAATAAAACTATAATTATACTTACTTGCAAGTTCGGTTTTTGCCGTTTTTTTTTTTGGGATAGTATATTTGTGTGTCGCTTATGTGTAGTACACATTACTACGAGTATATATTAATTTCGTGGCTAATGTCACTATGTGAACTTGTATCCTTTTTTGCTTACATGTTGTATACTAATATAGTGTTCTCCCAAAACGTTTACCTTAAAAAATAATATATTACATTATCTAATTGGCTAAAAAAATCGTTAAAATTGTACTTTTTTTATTATTGACTTTTCCACATTTTATTTCTAAAGCCACGACTTTTATGGCATGTGCTTAAAATAGATAAGAAAAATATCGTTTGATTACTGAATAATACAACTTACAAATAATCCTAAAAACATAACTCAATTTTAAAAAATATTATTATACGAATTTCCAACTAGTCTTCATGATTACACAATTATGGTTTTCTGAGACAAAGCTCTTTATTAAACTCCTAAATCCGGTCCTGTCTAGCTAACGTATTTTGAAGTGAAAACTTCTTTAGCGGCGTTGCGCATTTTTTTAAATGGGTAAAAACTTCTTAACTTGCGCCAGGACACGTGACCTCATCGAAAATTCGTAAGACGGATGAAGAGTAAACAGCCAGCGAGGCGTAGAAGAGGAAGTGTCCCCCTCTCTTTCTACGGCGCGGCGAAAACATATGCCTGCGTCTGATGTTTCGTATAGACGGCGCAGAATTGCGCGAATGTTCGTGTTGTCATGTTTGTGTACGATAGCGCAATAAATGAATATTGTATTCTACCACATAAATGATAGTACTTTTGTACTGAAATTCGTGCAAAATTATTCCCTAACCATTCCAAAATATCAAAAATGCACAACGTTAATATTCAAGTTTTCACTTCTGCCGGCACTTACGGTGTGCAAGCCGTCCTTTTTTTTTTGTAAGCCATGTCTATTTTTAAACCAGTCAAAAACATTGAACAGAAGTGACTTAAGTGCAAACAATAAGTTTAATAACTACCATTGACACCAATACAGACATACAAACAGTTTATTAACCATTTCGCGTCCGAATTGATAGGCCATCGACCTTAATAAGCCCAATATAATAAAACAAACATTAGTATAAATAGTGGCACGCGTCATTGTATCATTATCCATTACTCAACATACAGTTCTGGAGAAATCATAACAAATTCTGGATTCTAAGGTGGTGTCCAGCATTCACGTGAGAAAATAGGGTTTAGAAATATTACCTTATATTAAAAAAAAAACATATTGAAATTCAAAAAAAATAGTATCAATACAGTTATTTTTAAAACATGGCCAAATCATAGGTAA
>NJDC01005126.1:51246-69506 GCA_002245475.1 Calephelis virginiensis
CGTTGCTAGAACAATGAAGATAATTTGGGCATGTTCAAAAGAGTAATACGAGGAATAAAACTGGACTGGATTCTTTCTTTCTTCCTTTAGGTTTTGGCATTCACGTTAATATTTTGCCATTAGTCAAGTAGTTAATTGCATTAATTTGCATCAAATTTACCAAAATCGGGATTAAATTATAATCAGTCATAAGTCGTCAATAAGTCATGTCAGGGTCTTGAGTAAAACGGTTGCCTCATTACTCAAGCTCATGTAGTGCGATTTGGCGGCAACAAGGAAGTACTCAATACGCTAATTTCTTCATGATAATTTCATATATGCAATTTTACTGAACAAAATTGCACAAACTGCCACCAAAATTGACTAATTTCACTCAATTTAAACCCGAAATTCAATAATTATGAAAAAACTTCGAATATCTTGTCTCCCAAAGGCGCCAAAACCCTGCACTGGAATTATTTCGACGTATCTTTCTTCTTATTTTTGGCTTTGGCGTTAGCATTTGCCATTGGTCACATTGAAATTAAGTTACCCAATTTTTCAAAATTAGTCATGAAAGAAAGTAATGTCAGGATCTTGTGTAAAAGGTCTCCTTACTCAAGCTTATGTAATGAGATTTGGCGAGAACGAGGAAATACACGAAACACTAGTTTCTTCATGATTACTTCACTTGCACACTTTAACTGAACAAAAATGTACAAATTTTTTGGTGGCATTTTGTACATTTTTGTTCTTGTTTAATAATTAAATAAACTACGACCACCTTTTCTCTCGATAAGATGGCTTCAAAACCTTATAAATTCTGTTTGTATTCGCGGTCTCCACAGGCCTACCTCGAAGCTCGGGTTCGGTTCCTGAGAGATGCAGACATTTGTGCTATAAACATCGAAGACTGTATTTCCGGGTCTGGATAATTGTCATCAGATTTATATCCGTATCGTTACTAATAATAAAACTGTAGAAAAAACAATTCTGTACATTGATTATATTTAAAAAATATGTGCCAACGACTAAAAAGGGACCGCAAAACAATTTTTACCATTAGATTTTTTCTGGCCGTTTTCTATCTGTCTTTCTGTCAAAATGTATCATGGCCGTAATAAACACCAAATGTACTAAACCAATAAAACATCTTTTCGTTGGTAGGTACTAAAGTTCAGAGAAAGATTATACGCTACTATTTGTCCTACTCACAGAAGGCGTTCCGTGCGAGAGGGGCGGATGTCGAAAGTGGAAATTGGGTTACAATTCATTGATGCATGCTCCGATCCGATTAATTCGTTGTGTTATGTAAAAAAGCATGTGCTTTACAGACTGTCCCGCAATTTTTTCCAAGTCATAAATCTTATATTTTAGAAATTACTGACATAACAACACAGTATTAAAAGACCAAATAACTTGAAATCTGGAATTTAGAGAAACATTTAATCATACAGCGCATCTTTTACATAATATATACACATCTTCACGCCAAGTACCCCTGCAAAATGGGTAGAGAGTATTGATTGCCAAGCGAACGGGTTGACTCGTAAGTAAATATTTTTCTTCTGTGTATTAGGAGAGACTTGAAATATGAATATTATTTACTAATCTCTGGTATTAGCATAGTTGAGTAGTTTGATAATACATACATATAATGTGCTTACTTTGGGGTTAGGGGTTTACCAATCTGTGTAATTTGTCTGAATATTTATTTATTTAATACTAGATGTTTCCCGCGACTTCGTTAGCGTAGAATAGATTTTCATACAAATATTCATTTCCTATTATAATCCTTCTGAGGTTGATTATGAAAAAATAGACTATGTTCGTACTAGGATTTTTAGCTGCATATCGATACATATCAAATTTCATCAAAATGGTATAGCGATTTAGACGTGAATAAGCAACAAATAGAAAGTTCACTTCGCTCGGTTATAAAAGAATGAAAAAATGGTTGCCTGTAATTCGGTTTTACGGGCGAAGATTTTACGTGATAACGTCTTTTTCTCGGTAGAATATTTATTGATATGAATGTTATTAAATTGCACAATAGGAACAAGGAATTGAATGAAAATAAGAAATGCACAAATTTTAACTATAGAAATATATTTTGTTTACTAAAATATTGTACTGGTCCGGCGGGCCTCTCTCTCGTTCGGTAACTCACCATAACAGACGTGAGCGGGCGTTACACTTTTTCAAGAGTGACTCCGAGCCACAACCTAATTTAAGAATCACACAAATCACAGAATCAGTTATTCTTTCATGGGCCAATGTATACGTTTTTACAATAAACTTCCCGAGCATATTAAAGACTTACCATTTAATAAATTTAAAAAATGTATTAAGATAAAGTTGTATGGTAAGGGTTATTATAAGATTTCAGAATATTTAGAAGACAGAAATGCTTGGGATTAATTGCTCCTCGTGCCAATCTCTGCAAATTATTTGTGAATGTAATAAACTTGTAAATTAGATTTATAAGAAAAAAGACAAGCCCGCTGAGTTTCTTTCGCCGGATCTTCTCAGTGAGTGGCCGCGTTCCGATCCGGTGGTAGTTTTTAGAATTATATAGACGCGTTACAAGAATCTGTATATGGATCTACGTAATAAAAGCTATTTTGAATTTGAATTTGAATTTAAGACGTTGTCACGTCAAAATAAAAAAAAAAGTTTATACCGAGCAAAAATCGTTATACATACCTACAAACAGTTTTAGCGCTCTCATCTCATCATATGTCTAATGGTATAAGCAGAGATTAGAAAATATAAATATTGTCTTTGGTATTAGCCACAACCATATAATTTTTTAACATATATTTAATTATAATATAACTAGCGGTTTGCTAACTAACTTCCTCAGCTACTTCTTATTTTCATACAAACTTTCATCCTCTATTACATTTTGGGGTTACATATTAAAAAAAATCATTACAATCGGTTCAACGGTTTAGCCATGAAAAGGCATCAGACAGACAGACTTTCGCATTTATAATATTAATATGGATAGTTAAGTTATATGGATTGGGTAAAGTATATGATAGGGCTATTCAGGGCCGGATTTATACCCAATGCCGCCCCTAGGCACCAGAAAAAAGTCCGCCCTATTACATGAATTTTACTTAAAGGGGAAATACGTGTAGAAATACGTTATCACGCTGACTTTTTTATATTTTTTTATAGATATTTTATTGACAGATATGAGTTGAGTGATCATCATTTTTATAATATCTTAAAAAAAGCACCCCACGTTTTTTTTGAATTTTTCTTTATTCACATTATTATTAATTTATATTTATTGAAATTTTTAACACTATTCTTAATTTAAATTTATTAAAATTCATTTTTTTAGCTTGATTTTCTATAAAAAGCGTCTTTTGAGTTTGTGTAAACTATTATTTATTTTTTACTTTTTAGTTTGGTTTATTTATAAAAGCGTGATTTTTTTAGTTTTTTTTTAACTATTATGTGTTTTGTAGAATTTAAATTCTCCTTAGTACTTATTCGAAAAACGAAATTTTCAAAAAAACGTTTTTTTGGAATAACTTCTAAATGGCTTCCCGACTATTCCAAAAGCTAGATAGCTTTTAAGTTTGAATAACCACGTCGATTGCCACCAATCCGGTCAAAATCGGTTGATTGGTTCAAGTTATCGAAAACGAAAAATTTCGATAAAAGTGTATGTTCACATAAATTCAACATTTCTTTCTGGATCGTTTTTGACAGAATAAAATAATTATTTTATTAATAATTATTAGAGTCCAAAAATCAAGTTGATCGTCAGCAAGAACGTGAAAATCGGTTGATTTATTCGTGAGTGAATTAAAATTATTAATTATTATTATTAATATTATTATTAAAATTCGGAAAAAGTTAATTTCCTTAAGATTTTCGGTTCAATCAGTTTGTGTTCAAAAGTTTATCATAGATTCTGAAAAAGTGCGTGGAATACTGCCAAGCGCGTGAAAATAGATTTATTCATTTAGAATTTATTGTAGTTTGAAAAGTCAAAAAATACTGTTTTATTAAACTTCTATCAGCCTTTTCAGCTCAAAAGCATACAAAAGCTATTTTTTAATACATAAATTGTATTTGTGAGCTCGAAGAATTTAGAAACGTCGTAAGTGCAATTTCAAGCGTTAAAGTATGGAATTGGCGGGAAGTTGCAGGGATGGCCTTTAGGGTCAACCGTTTTCCAGATTTTTTTTAATTGATTGATTGTTAAAGTTGATGTTTTAAGAAATGCAAAAAATAATTCCGATTTTTTTTCAATTTTTCAAAAATAACACTAATTAAATTTCTTTAATTCCAGAAAATAGAAAAATCTATTATTATTTAAAATCTCCAAGGAAACAAATTGATTAAATCATTTTGATTATTAATTTTTACTAAAAAAATGCCAAAATTATAATTCATAAATAATGAATGAATTGAATTTCTTGAATTATCAATTAAACAAAAAAAATTAAATTAATAGAATCAATTAATTATATTGGGGAATCTCGATAAGACTAAAAAAAAATTTTATCACTTTTAAAATTTTGCCGCCTTAAAACATTTGCCGCCCTGGGCACTTGCCCCGACTGCCCCTAGTGTAAATCCACCGCTGGGGCTATTAAAACTAATTCTGGTTGTTTGTTCAATCGTTAAATAGTATCACATTATATTTCCTACAGACAGACTTCTAAAAATCCCCAAATTGTATTCTGCTATCCACATTTTTTACTGTCTCGACCTATTTATTTTAAAATACTTTCAATGTACGGAATTCGTTTATTTACATTTATCACATCTTGAAAGTAGAAAGTATCTTCACGCCCATATCCCCGAAGGGGTAGGCATATGCACATCCAGAGCACCCACGACTAGCCGAAGACACCAAGTCCCACAATGTGATAGGTCTATCGCCAACCGGGCACACATTGAATACCGGGTAGCGTAATTTTTATTAGAAAATTGAAAATATACATTTTCTAATTTTTTTTGTTGCCTGACCCGGGGATCGAACCCGAGACCTCAAGAAGTCAAGCCCGACGCGGTACCGCTCGACCACATAGTCAAATTTGTAAAATTAGCTCTAAATCATGACTTGCCTTTAGAAAATCAAAATTCATTAACTTATCATTCATTTATATCATATTTTTCATTCATTTACATCAGATTTATATCATGTCGCCTCTGTGGTCTAGCGGTTCAGTTGTTGGACTTGACTGAAGTCCCGGGTTCGAAGCCCGGGTCGGACAACAAAAAGAAAATTGGGTTTTTCCAATTTTCTAATGAAAAAAACGTTGCTCGGGATTGGATATATTATGTGCCCGGTTGGCGATAGGCTTGTAGCCTATTACATTGTGGGACTTAGTGTCTTCGGCTAGTCATGGGCATGAAGATACTTTTGTCATTATTGACCTTCTCGTTATTCAAGGACTAAGCGTACGAACCTAACGCCAGCATCCGAGACTTGTGTTCGATTACCGACGTCGACAGATTTTTATGTGATAAATATTTAAAATCTGTGTCGGGTCTGGGTGTTTATAAAATTTATTCCAGTATATATTTAAGTATAAGTATCTTCACGCCCATATCCCCGAAGAGGTAGGCAGAGGTACAACCAAGGCACCCACGACTAGCCGAAGACATTAAGTCCCACAATGTGATAGGTGGTAAGCCTATCGCCAACCGGGCATATTTCCAATCCCGACCAACATTTTTTTTTATTAGAAAATTGGAAAATCCAATTTACTTTTTGTTGGCCGACCCGGGATTCGAACCCGGGACCTCATGCAGTCAAGTCCAACACCCGGGCCGCTAGACCACAGTATATATACTGGAATAAATTTTATTTATGTACTTGGGTCCGGCAGACTGCGCTACTATCGAAGCATTATTGTCAAGCGATACGAAGTTTGCTGGGTCAGCTAGTGTCTATGTATTAGTGTCGTTGACTAACACCTATAATACAAGCATGTGATTTGTTTACTTTGATTTTTTTACAATTTCCCGCCAAAAACAAGAATATGTATTATCGCTTTAAAACACGAAAGACGATTCGTAGTGAATGGGTTGGACTTACCAGAAGTCGAACAATCTAAATATGCTAGGTTTATTTGGATAAAAGTGTTGATTTCCGCAAAGTAACGCCGTATTTTATCAATGAGATAATAATTTAAGCATTGTTAAGTATAACTCAATACAAAAAAACACACAGTCAAAATGAGAACTTCCTTTTTTTTGGATTTAGTTAAAAAGTAATTCTAGTGCAGAAATTACTTGAATAAATTGCCGTCTAATTATATGAACACACTCTAGACAAAGTAAAGTATATTTTAAATTGAAATTTGATCACTTAGACTTGTGCCGACGAAATGCCTGCAGTTTATAAAAACATACAATGTGTAAACACGTAATATGATACTTAATACGACACCCGCAGCTCATCTGTTTTACTGTTGTCTTAGTTTCTGCTTGATATAGTTTTCGTAATTTGAGAAGCAGGATTTAAAAAAAACCCAATTTGTGCAAGCGAATTTTCATGGGAGTTGAAAAGGTAGCGCTTTTTTTTATGCACTACCTATTAAGCAGCAGGTAAATACTAATTTTGAGATCCTCCCGTGTAGAAATAATGGCTTCGTGATGACCACACAGGCTACAGCTGCTGGAGTATTCCACTGGTGGCAGTGATGTGCAGCAACTTGTCCAACACCTTACATATTACCGCCTCGTTGGTCGAGTGGCTAGCGTACACGCCTAACTACACCGATCAACCGCGAGGCTGGGATTCGATTCCCGACGGGAACAGGCATTTGTGTGATGAACATTTAGATGTCTGCATTTCCGGGACTGGGTGTTTATTAAATTTATTCTGGTATCTATTTAAGTATTTCTATTTATTAGTATCGTTGACTAACACCCATAACACAAGCATATAATTTGCTTACTTTGGGGTTAGATTCAATTCGTGTAACTTGTTCAGTGAAAGTGAAAGTTATAGTAAAAATACAATTTTGAATACATATTAGCAGACTCTATAATTGTATAATTGTATTATATTCCTGCCACCGTAATGACTTTGTCACATTATTCCGTTTGGGAGGGTATAAAATCCACAAGATTTGTACAATCGTCCTAACATCCTGGTCACAGTATACCGGCCCCAGTAACCTTTATGCGACGGTATCTCTTAGTTTTCGTTGTAGTTAGTTTCTTGGTTTTTGCAGTGCTGAAGTAGAAATTACCAGTTCACTGCCACTTGTATTCGTCTTTTGCTGGTATTAACTGACGCCCCGAGATTTCCTGCTTATTTCGTAAATTTCGTAGTTGTTGCAATTCGTTTTATAAAGAAACATAACACGACAACCGTATTGCTTTAATATTTAGGCACGTTTACATGCTGTTAAATATTTGTACCGTGATATTGTCATCTCTAATAAAGGCCTCGCCTCTGTGGTCTAGCGGTCCGGGTGTTGGACTTGACTGCATGAGGTCCCGGGTTCGAATCCCGGGTCGGCCAACACAAAGAAAATTGGATTTTTCCAATTTTCTAATAAAACTATGTTGGTCGGGATTGGAAATGTGCCCGGTTGGCGATAGGCTTGCCACCTATCACATTGTGGGACTTAGTGTCTTCGGCTAGTCGTGGGTGCCTTGGTTATACCTCTGCCTACCTCTTCGGGGATATGGGCGTGAAGATACTTTACTAATAAAGGCTGTATGTATTTTGTATCGTCAGGAAATCCGTTAAGTCGTTTTGTATAATTCTTTTAAAAGACCGTACAACTAAAAGGGTTGGCGAATTATAAATCAGCTTGTATAAAGTCTATAAATTTTGGGAACCGTTATGTAAAGGGGGAACTAATTATTAAACTTTAATGTAAGACTACCCTAAAGCCTTTAAAACAATCTGTACCAAACAAAAGGAACTTCAAGCAGACTGTAGTTAGTGTTGCCATACAATCCTCAATAATCAGGATAGTACTAATTAAAAAAAGTGTGCGTTACAATTAATATTGTATCTTTAAAAAACTTCTTAGTTTAAAAAAGACTTCGCTGTTGCGTAGTACACAATACTTTATAATTTGTGGTTGCGACTTTCGCTGTACATATTAATATTAAAAGTTAAGTCAAAATCTAAGTCTAAATATATGCCACAAGTATTTCTTACCATTAAGAAATTCATATGTTTACTTGCTGTCTTGTGCTATCAAAATAAAAAAAAAGTGTCTTCACGCCCATATCCCCGAAGAGGTAGGCAGAGGGACAACCAAGGCACCCACGACTAGCCGAAGACACTAAGTCCCACAATGTGATAGGTGGCAAGCCTATCGCCAACCGGGCACATTTCCAATCCCGATCAACATTTTTTTTAAATTAGAAAATTGGAAAAATCCAATTTTCTTTGTGTTGGCCGACCCGGGATTTGAACCCAGGACCTCATGCAGTCAAGTCCAACACCCGAACCGCTAAACCACAGAAGCGATTATCAAAATAAAAAAGAAATTACACATTACATCTATGTAAGTACTCTAAATCATCTAAGTTTAAGAAGCTCGATGTTCTAGGCTGTGATCAAGAGCCAGTATTATAATTATCTGGCAGATTATTTCGAACAAATGTACATATGGACAAGATTTATAGTTAGGTGTTTTTTTTTTCAATTAAATGCTAGTGAAATACCTTCTGTACTTACATAATACATCGTGTATAAAAAAGCAGATATTTTGACATTTGAAAAACAAGTATCTATTAATTTTAAAGTAGTTGTCCCACTTCGAACAGAAATATGTGGTCGCATTAAGTATTATGTTATTATGCATGCATATGTCTTTAGTGTGAAAGAAAGGCGAAACCCCTCGTTTCTCACATTATAGTCACGACCTTCAAGGCTTTTTAACCGCATCCACGTGCGCATTATTAATAATTCTGTTTTATTTTATATTTTGCTAGCTGATGCCTACGGCTTCGCCTGTATATTTTTTTGATATTGGAAGGCAAACAAGTAGACTGATTTCGTGATGGTAAAGAAGTTAGGCCACCTAGAGACACCAAAGTTTGTAACGGTGCTCTGCCAACATGAGGCCGGATGTTAGGCCTCGAGCAAAAGTAAGGGCGCATTTTCATTGGTCGATAAGTCGCTAGTTAGCCCGATTGCGGGGAGTACCCGCATGCGAGCTAACAACCAATGAAATCCAATGGTCGATAACTCGGTCGATTAAACGTGTGCGGGTGATATCCGCATTCGGGATAACGAGCAATGAAACTAGTCAGTCGATAACTCGGTCGATACAAAGCATACGGTGACTCGCCTCCGTTCAGTCATTCATTAGACGTCATCAATACTACGCGCATTATTTGTATTATTAACGCTGTTTATTTACGCAGCGTGGGAGCAAAATGGCTGAACGGTTTTCGGATTCACAAATGCTAAAACTCGTAGAGATCTATCGATAAACCCACTGCCAAACTGTAGGTACCTAATTCTCTCGCACTTCAAATGCGGGCTCTAACGACCAGTGAAAATGACTCCCCGCATGCGGGCCTTATCGCATGCGTTATAGAAATCACCCGCACCCCGTATGCGGGCTCTGACGACCAGTGAAAACGATAAACTCTTTGCGGGCCCTATGGCATGCGTTACAGAAATCTCCCGCACCCCGAATGCGGGCCTTATCGACCAATGAAAATGCGCCTTTAAGTTTACCGGCTACTTTAACCTCCGAACTGACTATATATATATACTGTATATAAGTACTATATACTAAGACTATCTACTATATATATCCGATATAGGTAAAAAAATCTCATAAAATAAAAACGAATGGGCCTACCTGCAACAAAGGTTTATGGAACCAATTCGAAACTATTCCGCATCAAACAAAAAAAGGAATTAAGTAAATCTGTCCAGAAACCACGGAGAAATCGGTGTACATACATAAAAAAATAATATTCCGGCCCAATTGAGAAACTCCCCGTTTTTTTTAACTCGGTTAATAAAAATTAATGACAAGCTTTCCAACAAGATAACCTGGGATGAATTATGTTTCTATCTTTTGATTACTTTAAACTTTAAATCTACGGTCCAAATAGATGCAAAACAATGTTTACAGGTATTTACAACCTTCAAAAACCCATATATTTATTTTTTACTAGCTGCCCGCCCTCACTTCGCTTCGGTTATTCAAGAATAAAAATCCTACTAACATTATAAATGCGAAAGTTTGCGAGTATGTCCGGGGAAGGGGGGAATGCAGTAAGCGCGCATGTCTGCTACGCTTCAACGACATTTAATTTTGCGCCCGGAGATTTTAACTTTTTGATAACTCATTAGTTGTTAATTTTTTTCCTATAGTGTGAAGGGCAATTTTAATCTAAATTACACACATAAGGTATCTAACAGATTTATTTGATTAAAGGTTAATAATGTAGTGTTAAAAATATTTTCTAAAGTAACCCTTCATTTTACTGTTTTAAGTAAACGCAAAAAACGGTTATTGTGGGTGATGCTTTAAAGATAGACATATACCACCGCTTACTTTTTTTGAGATCTATCGAAGAGAAAAAATCCCACCATACATTGTTTTGTTAAAACTCAAAAGGTTTTGGCAGCGTCTTCGAGGAAAGCTCCCGATCGGCTTATTTTTTGTCTACATATTGAACTAATACCGTTGTAATATCGTAGGTTTCTATCTATTGTTATATTATTATCTATCTATATCTATCTACTGTTGTAAACCGAATGAAAATCCGTTCAGTACTTTTCGAGTAAATCGCGAACAGACAGACAGACAGACGCGGCGGGGGACTTTGTTTTGTAACATGTATTGATTTATTTTTCCCCTTGTTGGTCCGGGCTCCTTTGTAGAATAGACCATCTGCCTTCCTTGCCAGGCAGCTCATAAATGGCGAGCATAGGCTCACCGTCACTAACACCGTGACATCTGACTAGGTGGTAGAGTTTAGCAGCGACTCGCCCGGATTGGTACTACCGCTTTAACCTAATCCTGCCGCCATAACGTCATGACGTGTTCCGGTTCGGAGGGTAAGGTAGCCGGTAAACTTACTTTTGCTCGAGGCCTAACATGTCGGGCTCAGGTTGGCAACGCACCATTACCACCTTTGGTCACTCTAGGCGGCTTGAATTTCTTACCATCAGGAAATACGTCTGCTTATTTGCCGTCCAATATCATAAAAAAAAAGAAAAAAAATGTACAAAAAATGTTTTATTACAATCACAGCGCGAGAATCACATTTGTGAATTAACGATTTTTGAATTCGAATGGTTTTCTTGGCATTGTAATTTATTACCCGTGTTTTAACCAAATTCACAGAATTTTAATATTTTATCTGCATTCGGCGTAAAACATGAATTATTTGAATATGTATGTACCGATAAAATAATTTTAGTCACTCTAAGATAACATTTATTTTACGTTTTTTTTTTATTTTATTTTTTTTTTACAAGAGGAGGCAAACGAGCAAGAGGTTCACCTGATGAAAAGTGATCACCGCCGTCCAAGGACATCCGCAACACCAGGAATATCAGAGATGCATTGCCGACCTTTAAGGAATAAGTACGCTCTTTTCCTGAACGCTCCTAAGTCATTTTTATTTGGGAATACCGCCCTCGGTAACTGATTCCACGAAGGTACTGTGCGGGGTAAGAAATGTCTTCAGAATCGGATAGTTTTATCTTTATCAGATTTTTGTCTTTTCTAATAGTAATAGTAGTCTAATAGTAGCAGTAGTCGCCTCTGTGGTCTAGCGGTCCGGGTGTTGGACTTGACTGCATGAGGTTCCGGGTTCGAATCCCGGGTCGACCAACAAAAAGAAAATTGGATTTTTCCAATTTTCTAATAAAAAAAAATTTTGGTCGGGATTGGAAATGTGCCCGGTTGGCTTATATGGCTATAGGCTTGCCACCTATCACATTGTGGGACTTAGTGTCTTCGGCTAGTCGTGGGTACCTTGGTTGTACCTCTGCCTACCTCTACGGGGATATGGGCGTGAAGATACTTTTTTAATAGTTTTTTTTTACTCTTTCTTTCTCATAATTCAACTGATGGTACGACAAGATTGATACACATTTTTGTAAAAAAGATGGGTATAAAGGGGCCTTACTTCATAAGATATAAACTTGTAATAACAAAATATGCACGGTACCTATTTCTATCTTGAGACCTAAGTAGTCTTGTGGTCAAATGTTAATGGATATCATGTCCCGGGTTGGGCTACTGAAAATGTGTTATGACAACTTAGATAATAATTCTTCAAATGATAATTTAAGTGTTATCAATTTCCAATAAAATAAAGCTGCCTGGTGTCAGGATAGCTACAAATAACATTGTAGGACTAAGTACTTTCTTTGCGTCGTCGCGTCGTGGGTCTTCGAAAATGCGAGATGTAAATGATATAAAAAGAGTGTTTTTACTTTGAAATATTCCAGAAATAATTGAGATATGACACAGAGAAGAACACATTTTTATTTCTTTTTCAGATTTAGATGGGTACTTTATTGACGTAGATCATACAAGTGGTACTTGTGCGCGGCGAAGTTATTGCAATATCTCTAAAGCTTGATAAAACTACAGCCGGATCGGAATCGCGATCTCATGCTCAGAAGATCGGCCAAAAAATACAGCGGGCTTGTCTGTTTTTAGAATCATAGAATTGACAATTTGTTATTACTAGTGGTCACCCATTGGTCGAAATTCGACCATAATAAATTTGAATATCTTTTTGATAAGAACACCATCTTTATTTATCAAGACCAACTCAACTGCATTGTAGTATGTGTAATGTTTTATTTTTAAATTTCATGTACCGTATAAGTATTATTATTGAACAATATTAGCGTTCTGCACTTCTCCTATACATAAACTATATAATCTCTGAGTAGGATAGATCATTTGCCATTCTACCTGGCAATTTGTAAGAGGCGAGCAAAGGTTAAATGAAAAACGTTGCGGTTGAGTGCTAGGAAGCAACTTGCCCAGTATGGCATCAACCGCCAATTGACTTTGTCATATTCTGGTCTGGAGAGTAGAGTAGCTGGTAGACTTTTAAAAATAGAACTAGCTCGCGGACCACAGCACAGCGACGTTGTTTCTTACCATCAGGAGAACTTTAAAAGACTGATCGATTTGGGCGTAACAGCCAGTACTAGCCGACTTATATCCTTTTCTTCCTCTTCACAACATCTCCTTATAGTTACACTAGCTGTTACCCGCGGATTTGCTCGCGTGAGTGTTAATATATTTACTGACTACCCATTAATAAGGACTTTCATACAAACTTTCAACCCCAATTTCACCCCTTTAAGGATAGCATATTCAGAACCGCTTAAATACGTAAATAAAGTAGCCCAAAAATAAAGTTTCATGTTTATTACCGAAAAATGACGGCCTTCCATAAAAACGTTCAACCCCTATTTCACTCCCTTAGGGGTAGAATTTCCAAAATTCCGTCCTTAGTGGGTGTCTGCTAATAAAACGACACTAATCACCCAATTTCAGTGCTGTAAATTTAATAGCTTTTGCTCGGCGTTGATGAATCAGTTAGTCAGAACATATTTATTTTATAAGAATAGATGTAAAAAAACGCTTTTACTTTAAAATTATACAAAACGATTGCGTCAAACACAACTTTATATAACTTCATTGAAATTCCGATTCAAATTGTTTTGAGTCATAACAGCCCGAAATAGAATCGAATTTTCATTGAAACGGAAGTGATTTGGTAAAGTTTACATTGCTGGAAGTGGGCTGAAGAACATAGTTTCTGCTGTAAAAACAGCCTGCTTGCTGACGTCATGTGACACGTGGCATACCTACGTCATTCATTTTTATGCTGCAATAAACATCAGATTGCTTTGTAAATGGAGATAGATTAAGATAAGATAGACGTGAAATTATCTCCACGATCTTATCTACGAAGGCTGAGGTGCAACTAGGCTAGCTACGACTAGCCAAAGTTACGTCAAATAATGTGATAGGTGGCAATGTTATCGCAAACCAGTACTAAAAACTAGGCGACCTGGCGAACTTCGTATCACTTGACATAAACAACTACTAACAGTTTTCATGGAAATGAAAAAAATGGAAAATAAAAATTTACTTTTTCTATTTTCTATGAAATTTTCCCGATTTCTCTTTTCATAAGTACCGACCCCGGATTCGATCCCGTGTCATCATGTTATGTCACCATAGAACCACTAGGCCACACAGGGATTCTATGTTGGGTGGATAGATATAACAAAACTATAGAAACCAAATCCGGCTTCGCATGAGGTTCTTTGAACAATATTTTGTGTGAGCTCCGACAGCGATAGTACCACGTTACAAAAAACGCGGTTTTTATTACATAAGACAGAGAATAAGCATACGGCTCTCCTGATGATAAAAAAATATCGCTAACCTATAGACACCACAGATGTTACAGGTGTGTCGCTATTCCGTGCCCGATATGTTAGGCTTAATATGCAGGTCTACCTTAACTAAAGTTCAGATCGGAACATGGTTATCAAGGTGCTGCAAAGCACTCTACCACTAGTAGTCTTACCAGTAATGACCCATTTAGCCTATACTCGACTTTCACGAGCTGTCTAGTCAAAAAAGACAGATGGTCTTTTCTAGTAAGCGGACCCGGAATAACAATGGGAAAAACTAGGAATGGAAAATGTAGAGTGCAACAGCTCTTACGATTTGGACCTTCCGCACCTATTTCTGCCAAAACAACGACAGTGTTCAGCACTGTCGTATTCCATGCCAAGAACTGAACTGAACTAGATAACTTTGAACACATAATATGTGCATACACTTCACGCTAAATCTCTTGCAGGATTGGCCGAGAGTATCAAATGCCAAGTGTCACGATTGCTGCTGACTTACTTAGCTTCATCCACGTTTATTACTTTTACACAAACTGTGGCCTCTGTGGTCTAGTGGTCCAGCGTCGGATTTCACTTCTTGAGATCCCGGATTTGATCCCTGGGTCGGGCAACAAAAAGAAATTGAAAATGAGTATTTTTATTTTTCTACTAAAAATGACGTTGTCCGGGATTGGATATGTGCCCGGTTGGCGATAGGCTTCCCACCTATCACATTGTGGGACTTAGTGTCTTCGGCTAGTCGAGGGTGCCTTGGTTGTTCCTCTGCCTACCTTTTCTGGGATATGGGCGTGAAGATATTCTTTTACAAAATTTTAAGAGACTCTTTTCATCACCTTTGAAGAATACACAGGCGATTTGGTCGTGGTCAACCTAGGTCTCCCTGCGTACATACATCCACCCACATTCGGATTGTATATATTATGTTTTCTTTCATCTACCATTCTTTCCACATGATCAACAAACGAACTCAGCTGACCTAAATTTTGAACATGTAATAGCTTCCATTTGTACATAAGTCTATATATTTTGTGGATTCCATATAATACTTTTAACATCATCTAACACCAAATGTCAATACAACTGATAGCTAAATGACGGCTGCCACTTTTTAATAGAAGAACGGTCTACTTGTTAGCTATGTAATATATGAAAGACAGTCGTATTAGTTTTACAATTTATTACTCAAGAACGGCTGAACCGATTTGGCTGAAAATTGATAGGGAGATAGCTTAGAAACAGGAGACTGACATAGTATACTTTTATCCCGTTCAGCTGTGAGTAACCTACAAACAAAACAACATATCTATTAATTTTTCCTATACAAACTGAACGGACGTAACGAAGTGCAAATGGCCCAAAAACTGTAAATATCATTAAACTGACACGTGTTATTTTTTTTTATGATATTGGAAGGCAAACAAGCAGACGAATTTCCTGACGGTAAGAAATTCACGCCGCCTAGACACCAAAGGTGGTAATGGTGCGTTGCCTACCTGAGGCCGGGATGTTAGGCCTCTAGCAAAAGTATAAGTTTACCGGCTACCTTACCCTCCGAACCGCACCACGTCAACGACAAGCGCTGACATTATGGCGGCAGGAATAGGTAAGGCGGTGGTACCAATCCGGGTGAGTCGCTGCAAAACTCTACCACCTAGTCAGATGTCACGGTGTTAGTGACGGTAAGCCTATGCTCGCCTTTTACGAGCTGCCTAGCAGGAAGGCAGATGGTCTATTCTGAACGGAGCCCGGACCAAGACGGGGTCATATAACTTTTACGATACGTCTTCAAATCATTACTGTTTTGTGTTCACTGTGAGAAACTGTAGGCTAATCCAGCAAACTTTGCATTAAATGCCTACATTGAAAGTGTAACTCCTTACAATCTCACATTTTTGAAGTTATACTTCTTTTGGCGCGTTAGGAAAAAATGATGAGGGTAAATTTTTACGATGCGCGCGCGTCACGAAAAACCGATATGATGAAGTTAGCTATCATTTTTAAAAAGATTTTTATCTTATTACGCCGAAGAAATATAACTTCTAACGCGTGTACATAAGTATACACACACTTTTTTTTTACGATAACAACTGCTACGTATTTTTACCCGCAGTAAGCATGGTTTACTACGAGTATTTTCGCACAAACGAAACGTGAAGCAGTATGGAAACTGTCTACAATTTTTCCAAAAAAACTTGAGCGACGAGTAACTAAGCGATTTTCGCGAGTGAACACGGTGGTATTTGTTCCTCGATCTTTGTTAAAAATACCACATGCAAATGGGATCAACTTGCGGGAACCTGGGATTACCTACTTATACCTATTATTTAGTAACTACTACTACAAACTTGTGATTAATTGATTAGTCACTACAAAACAATAAATGCTAACATATAAGAAATAAATAACATAATCCTATTTTCAATTGGGTTATATCAAATCCTCAGAAAACGTTGATTAAAAACGTCACAATATGACATGTCCGGGACTAATCTGACATCCCTGTTTTTGTTTCATTTGACAAAGATAGCATGCATTTAAAATAAGTTTAGTTTGTGTATAGCAGAATTATGACCAATGCCTGTATCTGAATGACATTTTTTTGTTTCTTTTTTCAAATGACCTTAATGGGGCTGGTTACCTGCAATACAACTGTTTAGTGTCTATGAAAACTTATTTATGATGAGGAGTTCCTAGTAGAAATAAAGGGCTTTCGGTTTTTAACCCGAATAACAGGGATGCAATAATGTCTCCAGTTTTTTGAAAATTATTATTAATTAACAATGTCAAATCTGCCGCCATCGCTCTTTGCTTTGCACTCTTACTACTTCCTTCCCTCTTATCTTAC
Source organism: Calephelis virginiensis (assembly GCA_002245475.1). Classification (NCBI taxonomy): domain Eukaryota; kingdom Metazoa; phylum Arthropoda; class Insecta; order Lepidoptera; family Riodinidae; genus Calephelis; species Calephelis virginiensis. The sequence goes on from NJDC01005126.1 coordinate 68,454, forward strand.
TTATCATGCCGCCGAAAAATATTGGATGCTGCTCTGCAGCAATAAAAATATAAATTTAAAAATAAAAGTAATAAATACACGCGTTTTTTCGTAATTTCATCCCTGACCCGATTTGGTGCATTTACGCACGCATGCATTTAAGGGTTGGTTCTTTCGAGAGTTGACAACCCTAGCTAGACTAGCTCAAAATTCATATAGACTTAAAGAAATGTTGCTTTTAGTTCCTACAAAGAAAATAGCTCTTCTGAAAGTTCAACCCATTAAGATGACAAGAAAGAACACATAAGTTAATTTAAACTCTATTCTTAAAATGTACAGTTTATATTAGAGTGACATGAAGCGGGACTGATCTGCTCAATATCAGAACAGTGTCACCTACATCTGGCGGGTCGTTGACATTAGGAATTGGTTCATGATCAAATAAATTCGTCATTGACTTTCCGCGATCTGCTTCCATTGACTCATTAATCAAATGAAACAATAAAATAAATGTTAAACTCAAAATGTTCAGCAACCCCCGTCAAAACCTATTAGTTGTAGCTGAGGGAGTTTTGACGCCATCAATGGAAAAGAAGAAAAGGTGGAGAAAACAAGCCTTGTAGTTGTTTCGTAATTGTTTAATTTCGTGTTTGTACTCGTATTTACTTTATTGTCAATTTTGGTGGCATTTTTGTTCAGTAAAAAAGAAATGAAACTGTCATGAAGAAATTAGTGCATCTTGTATTTTCTCATTACCGGCAAATCTCATTAAATAAGCTTGAGTGATGAGGCCATCGCTTTACGCAAGACTGTGACATGACTTTCTTTGACGACTTCTGACTAATGTTGAATAATTTAAACATGATTTTGTTAAAACTTCAATGCTGCAAATTTCTATTTGTCTAATGGCAAATGCTGACGCTAGTATCAAAAACTAAAGAAATAGAATGTAGCTGAGAACAATCGTGATCACGTCAACTTTTAAACAAAAAATCAACATTAAAATCTGTCTACTTTGTTGTGGAGTAACGATGACTGAAACAGACACACATAGACATATCAAATTGCAACATC
>NJDC01005126.1:73161-92704 GCA_002245475.1 Calephelis virginiensis
TCTAACCGACTTCTATATTTTTCCTCTGTGGTCTAGCGGTCCGGGTGTTAGACTTGACTGCATGAGGTCCTGGGTTCGAATCCCAGGTCGGCCAACATAAAGAAAATCGGATTTTTCCAATTTTCTAATTAAAAAAAAATGTTGGTCGGGGCTGGAAATGTGCCCGGTTGGCGATAGGCTTGCCACCTATCACATTGTGGGACTTAGTGTCTTCGGCTAGTCGTGGGTGCCTTGGTTGTACCTCTGCCTACCTCTTCGGGATATGGGCGTGAAGATGCTATCTTTTCCTAAACTTAAATTACCTCTTCGTTGCACCCGTTTTCAATCGGTAGAAGACATACATGGGAATTCGCGGCGAGAATCGAACTCAATTCCGGAAACAGGCAGCGTTTAAAAAATGTTTTGATGATAGCATTATTCTTTGGCGAAGTGTATCGTTTCTGAAAGAGTATGCTGTGAAGGTGATAGAATAAATTTTGATGATTATCAAACAGTTTATGTATTAGGTAATTTTTTCTCAGTACTTTCTTGAGTAGTATTCACCAAATAAATAAATTTTATTAAAAAATGTTTTACATGTTTTGTGTGATTTTTATTTTTTTTCAGTTAGGGACTGGAGAGTGATATAGGCTACTTTTTATCCCCATTTCGAATACTATTCATAAAAATCTAAAAATTAATAGGCTGTAATCAAGTAAATTATATATCGAAAAACATAACAAAAATGAACATAAACTCATTACAAATATCCAGGCGTCCGGATAAAGCCGAACTAAAAAAGTTTTATTTGTGCCTTTCGTTAATTTTTAAGAAGAATTTAAATAATATCTAGAAATTGATGTTGACTGATTAATAATACAATACTAAAAAAATTTGGCATTCGATTTTATTTTTTATTTCATTAGAATTTAACAAGATTTATGATAATAATTAAATTAAACAAACTTTTTTTTTACATACATGTTTTTTGTTGTACCTAATGCTGAAACAAAATCCTCAATAATGTAGGGTGTCCGGCCAAACTGGCTGGACTGTCCGGCTTTTAGGTTTGGCGACCTGGCAACTCTATCCGTGACTAGCAAGTCACGGCTTGTGAGAATGTTATAAAAAACTAACAATATAGTATTATGCTGTTTATAAATTCTTACTTTGTTTATTGTAAGAAGTTTCGACCTTGATGAGTTTCGGTGATTACATATCGCGAAAGTTAAAGTATTGTAAAAAAAAAAGTATCTTCAAGCCCATATCCCCGAAACGTTGACAGTATTTGTTTATTTATTTAATTTTTCACTTTATTTCACAAACAGCGAGTTTATCTCTGTCAAGATATATTTTATGGCTAACCTACAATACAACAAATTAGCATAGATTAAATAATATTAAATAAATAATAAATTCTTGGACAAATTATACAAATCGATCTAACCCGTAATATACTCTGTGATCTAACTCCTAAGTAAACAAATTATATGCTTGTGTCATAAGTGTAAGTCAACGATACAAATACACACAAATCTATAATACAAAAATGATCTCTAAATGTGTTGGTAAGCACATAATTTCCGAACGACTGAACCGATTTGGCTGATTATTTTATTATTGTGTTAATTATTATCAGGAGAAGGTTCTTATGAAGAGTAAAAACGGGAAAGTTCCTTTCCATACTGAACGGGTGAAACGAAGTTCGCCGTTACGACTAGTACTTAAATAGATATCAGTATAAATTAAACACCATGACCTGGAAATACAGACATCCGTGTTCATCACAGAAATGCTTGCCCTGCCGGATTCGATTCCCGACGAAATTGGAAACAATATTTACTGAGCTGGCTATGGTGGCTGGAACAGGTAAAACAGTACGGGCAAATTGAAAAAAGCTGCCTATTTGACAATCTGCACTGGTGGAAAAATTCCTTCGGCTAATGTAGAATTGACACAATTCATGAGTATATACTATGCTTTGGCGCGGTGGAGTTCGGAAGAAAGAGAAAGGTATTATACACTACTCGCTTGTGTACCCGACTGTCGCGCCTGCGCACGTCCCATTTAACGGTCTTATACTACAGTCAGTTCGGCCGCACAGCAAAATCCCTATCTCCTCCAAGCCTGGCGTAAGGAACTTCGTTCTAATAACCCAATAACCAAAAGGACCTGATGGGTTTATCAAAAGGTGTGGTCATGGGATAAGAATATCGGGTATCACTCTGCAAATAGGTAAAATTTAGATCTAAAGTTAAATGAATATCATGTTAAAGTTATACCAATATAGCCGTCGTGTGCAACATCAATAAATACCACAGTTTAAATATGAGGGTCTCTTTAGTAGGTACTATAAATATAAATAAGATATATTGGGTCCATAAAATTATATGACTCTAATTTCATTATGGCATAACAGCCAACCTACACATAATTGATGTTTTTCCATATAACACGAGTTTTAATGTATGTATGAGTTTTAATGCATAAGAACCTTCTCCTAACCATAACCAATACAAAAAAAAATATTAAGTAAAATTGGTCTATCCGTTCAAGTGTGATGCTATGACCACGCGAAATGGGGATTCATTCATTATTCCTAGGTCACATGCTGAAAAGTCAGTCTATGCAAGGAGGTACCTTTTATACTCTTTATTTAAAGACGCATACCTAAGTTATAATAAACATACTTAACGCCCGATCAAATGGATAAGTGACCAGTTGACGATGGGCGGATATCCGAGCAACGTTACATTATTTTCTCATTAGAAAATTGAAAAACCACATTTCCTTTTAGTTGTGCGATCCGAGGATCAAACCCGGGACCAAATGAATTCAAGTCCAGCAACGGACCGCTAGACCACAAAAGTTGTAATAGTTTAGAAATACCTTCATATTTTATACCTTTATATTCTCTTCGTCAGTAAATGGCAACAAAATTTTTGGCAGTCCCCTTTAAGAGCCTAACCCACTAATGTAAATACTCCTAAGTGAGATTTTCATGCAAATCAGTTTGCTTTATTTGAACAGTGATTATACTGCGTCTTATCTCGGAAACGTTGATATTTTAGTTAAACTTTGTCCGAGGCCAAACCTAACTTGCAATATCAACAAACCTACATGTAACAGATTATTTATTACATCAAACAGGCTCAAGTAAGTATTCTATAATAATCTTAGTTTTTCCATATTATGTACAGTAAACAAACGAAATATGTGACCCTCTTACTGTAATAAATACTTTAAAAGTATTGAACGGGGATCGGATATTTCGTTTGCTCACTGTACTTTACAGCCAAAGGGTTAGCTATAAGTTATAACGCGCTCAATTCTAAAGCCGGCCATTTGAATTCAACAACTTATATAGATTTAAGTTATAATTGTCTCCAGAAAAATTACATAAATTGATGAAATGTTTGCTAATTTTTTTATGATATTGGAAGACATAGAAGCAGGCGGATTTCCTGATGGTAAGAAATTCACGCCGCCTAGAGACACCAAAGGTGGTAACAGAGCGTTGCCAACATGAGAACGGGATGTTAGGCCTAGAGCAAAAGGAAGTACACCGGCTACCTTATCCTCCCAACCGAATAAGTAAGCTAGTGGTACCAATCCGGGCGAGTCGCTGCGAAACTCTACCACCTAGTCAGAAGTCACGTTGTTAGTGACGGTAAGCCTATGCTCGCCTTTTACCAGCTACTTTGCAGGAAGGCAGATGGCCTATTCTGCAAAGAAGCCCGTACCAACACTGGGAAAGCATGCAAAGTTAGCTAATTATTTGTTTGTGTTAGGGATGATAGTTAATAAATACCACAATTTTGATAAAATGCGAATAGAACCCGAGCCTCGCGGGTGGACAGAGGTATTAGGCGTGTATGCTAACCCCTTGAACAACGTGGCGGTCTATTGTTTCAGCGATTGATAACGCAATTCTTAAAAAAGATTATGAAGATAATATGATCTTCGAGTGCGGCTTAAGAGCTTATCGCAAAATAATTGGGTGAATAAGGGTTCAAGTGCAATAAAACTACAAAAACAAAAACTATTTCATAAGGTACCACGTGGTGATTTATGCCCGGTTCCTATAATTAAGGAATCGTATAATTAACGTAATTCGTAAATTTGACCATTCATAGTTTGTTCAAAAGTAATGGAGCATTATTCATATTTTCAAAAAATTGTACACTAATATTTTCAAAAAAGTATAAAGACTTAAATGTCGAAAACAAGCAGCCGTTGTCAACAATCTTACTTATCGTTCAAAATACGTTACCATCCGTAATCAAAACGAGCGATAGTCTGTCTGTTTGTTGCGATTTCACGGCTCAACTTCTAGACCGATTTTGATGAAATGTTATACGTATGTAAAACCCGAGTCCCAAACCTATGTACCGACCCGGTGAACTTCGTATCGCTTGACATTGACAGCTACTTTTTGTATAGATGAAAGCACTGTTTTCTTATTTTCCCTCTAATTTATCCGGGTTTTCTTTACATAAGAACCTTCTCCTGAAGATAATTAACGCAACAAAAAAAATGGTTTATCAGTTCAAGCTGATTCAACGACCACGCGAAATAGGGATTCATTTTTGAAGTGACAACTTCTTTAGTGGCGTTGCGCACTTTTTTTGGAATGGGTAAAAACTTCTAAACTCGCGTCAGGACACGTGACCTGAAATATTGTGAGACGAAAATACGTAAGACGGCACAGGGTGCTTGCACGAATGTTCGTGTTGTCATGTTTGTGTACGATAGCCCAATAAATGAACATTGCATTCTAAAGGAATTCGTGCAAAATTATACCCTAACCATTCCAAAATATCAAAAATGCACAGCGTTAATATTAAAATTTTCACTTCTGCCGGCACTCCCGTAGTGCAACCCGTTTTTTATAGATATAGATCAATAAATGCTTAATAATAGGAATATAATTTAAGATTAAATCAAGATTTCATGTGTTGTCATAGGGATGGCTTGCCTAAACCACTTGATACATTCCAATCTAAAGCACTACAAGAAGCAGCCTCAATAACCGGTTTTTGTTTTTGGTTTCGGTTACACTGGGAGCCGGTTCCACTGCCCTCTGACAAGCACGTGCCAATTTTATAGAACTGCTCGACATACCCATGGGTGAAATGGAAATTTACCATCAAATATTTTTACAGATACAAAACTGTTAGACTTTTTATTCCTGCTTCTTCTGCGCAGTATAACGGGCCAAAATACTGCGAATAACACTTCATTGGTATAGTGCACAGAAGCTGATAGATAAATTTCCGTGTTGGTCCGGGCTCCTTTGCAGAATAGACCATCTGCCGTCCTGCCAAACAACCATAAAAGGCAAGCATAGGCTTAACGTCACCAAGACCTTGACATCTGACAAGGAGGTACAGTTTCGCAGCGACTCACTCGGATTGGTACTACCGCCTTACCTATTCCTGCAGCCATAACGTCAGTGCTTGCCGATGGCATGTTCCGGTTGGGAGAATAAGGTATGAGAATATGAGTGTCACTCAAGATGTTATTAAGGTTTAACCGACTCAAATAATTCCAATTAAATTTTCAATTAACCTCCGACAAATTCAATTAATTATGTAACTAAGAGCCATTACAATCACGTCAGCTTTCAAACAAAAAAAAACACACCGAAATCGGCACATTCGCTCAAAAGTTATAATGCCACAGACAGACAAATTACCTTATGTACAGACCGTATACCTGATTCTGATGAACACAAATAAGTGCCTCTTCGTTAAAAGAGTCCCGAACCTTAAAAGAAGTTCACCGCCTGTTATTCCTGTCGCCATGACTGTTCCGGTCTGGATGTTAGACTTAGATATTAAGCCATACAGGATAGCAGCTATAACTTATATATATATATAACCTATAACTCCCATGGTGTCCGTCTCTTCCCATGAGGAAATGTTTGTTTGCAGGTACTCATAACATGGTATAAATGAATATTTACCGTAATCTGCACTTAGCCAACCAACTGTAGCGCGAGTCATTGAACCTCAAAAGCAAACGGTCAACATCGAAGGATATCAGTTTACTTTGCAAATCTCTCTCGTGTCGCTATAAGTAGTTTATCTCGTCCCTGATTTTTTGCGATCATTTGCCTTATGCAAATCATAAGTAATTTGCATTTTTTATAACAAGGCAAGTAAGTCGGATTTTTTGTTGAATAATATTCGCTCTAAAACTACAAAAATCAACTCCAAGTAGATCCATATGGCGATTTGATTTTTGAAGTGAGAATTTCTTTAGCGGCGTTGCACACTTTTTTTTCGAATGGGTAAAAACTCGCATAAGGACACGTGACCTGATCGAAAATTCGTAAGACGGATGGAGAGTAAATAGCAAGCGCGGCGTAGGAGAGGAAATATCCCCCTCTCTTTCTACGGCGCGGCGAAAATGTATGCCTGCGCCTGCTGTTTCGTTTAAACGGCGCAAGGCGCTTGCGCGAATGTTCGTGTTGTCATGTAACATGTTTGTGTACGATATTGTATTACTTACATACTGATAATTAACACGATTCGTGCAAAATTATTCCCTAACCATTCCAAAATATCAAAAATGCACAACGTTAATATTCAAGTTATCACTTCTGCCGGCACTCCCGGAGGGCAAACCCGTCGAATTGGAAAATGTATATTTTCAATATGTGCCCGGTCAGCGATAGATTTGCCACCTATCACACTGTGGGACTTCGTGTCTTCAGCTAGTCGTGGGTGCCCTGGTTGTGCCCCTTCGGGAATATGGACGTGAAAATTCTTTTTTCGAAAGCAAATAATACCAAAATGGTCCCACACATATTTTATCAGCATCTTACTAGATTTGAGTCATATACAATAATGGTTAATTTTTTAATTATCACTAGCTGTTTCGGCGAACTTTTTTCACCTGTTCTGTTTGTAAGGGAAAACTTTATATGTTGTTTTTCCGGACTATCCTCAAACTGTCCTCGCAGTTTTTCCTTTTCTCTATTTTTTAACAATTCCCTGGACTTCTACAAATAATTAAAAACAATAATTAGCCAAATCGGTCCAGCTATTCTCGAGTTTTAGCAAGACTAACGAACAGCAATTGATTTTCATATGTAAGGTAATTGATAAAGTCGTCAAACATAGATATAAATGTATGTATAACCTTGGGATTGGTATAAATGTATATATTGCTTTTGGTGTGACTTAAAAAACCATTAGTCGGATGATGAAAAAACTTATGGGACCACCCACCTTTTGAAAAAAGAATAATTAAAATCGGAAACACTTAGAGATCATCCCCTTAATAAATATCACGGATGTGTGTGTCTGTGTGTGAAATTCACACTTTTTTTAATGAATTTATTTTCCGTGATCATCACGTTATGTATAAACGTGTAGAATTGCAAATTATTTTTTCTCGTGTTAGTTATTTATAGAAGATATAATAAATAACAAACAAATACAATACAAAGAAAATAATGTAAGATTAGCAAAATATTACAAAATTTAAGAAAACTCACCGGAAGTATAAATGTTACATATCTATCAGTTGGTAATAAGAACATATCTGTCGGGTCAAAATGTGTTTGTTTATTTGGCTACCACGTTATGGTTTACTTTTTGGGTATGGAGATAGAAGTCTGAAGAGTGATAGGTTATTTTAGCCGACTTCTTAATTGGTGGATGTTATAATATTATGTTCGACTCGTTATTCTATACGTATGTTAATCGATTTCTCTATCGTTTCTCAACCGATTTTAAAATTGTTTTTTGAAGTGAAAACTTCTTTAGCGGCGTTACGCACTTTTTTTTGGAATGGGTACAAACTTCTAAACTCGCGTCAGGACACGTGACCTGCAATTTCGTAAGACGAAAATTCGTTAGACGGCGCAGGGCGCTTGCGCGAATGTTCGTGTTGTCATGTTTGTGTACGATAACGCAATAAATGAATATTGTATTCTACCACATAAATGATAGTACTTTCATACTGATAATTAAAGCAATTCGTGCAAAACTATTCCCTAACCATTCCAATATATCAAACAACATTGTAAAAATCATAAAAAATGTAGAGTTTTCTATCTCTTATTTCAAAACTATGAATGTTTTTATTTATTTTATTGTGTTTTATAATGTACTAGAGTAAGCTGGATAGTAAATATTTATACTAAAATACGCCGTAGTTTTTTTTAATCTTGTTTTGAAAGTTGTGTTACCCTATTTTTTTTAAAAAAAGGAAAAAAAATATAACTCGTGATTGGTTCACTTTTTCCCCGCATACTCATGGGTGATTAGTTAGCTAGTGACCTTATCTACACCCCCTTAACGGGATCGGGACACATTTCCAATAAGCCTGTATATTTAACTAATCATTGTATAGGAATGTGTAGTGTTCTAGCTGCGCCCGAATGCTGCTGCCTCATTTTTGTTTACGACGACATCTTTTCTCAAATCGTAGTCGGTTTTTGAAGTTTTACAGCTCTTAAATTATTAACCCGATATCTAAATGAGTTAAAAACTAATTACCTAACAATAATATGCGGGCGTAACATCTAGTTTATAATGTAATTTGTAATCATTTATTTGTAAACTGTACACATTCTTCTAAACATTGTAAAATAAGGCTATGGCGTAAAATGTTTTATACTTTATAAAATTAAGTAATTAGAATGATTAATTTTAAAAACAAGCCCGCTGAGTTTCTTTCGCCGTATCTTAGTATGTGGCCGCGATTCCAACATAATAATAGATTTAGCCGATTTTGAATAAGCATAACGTACTTATGTTATTCGGTGTCTCTGTTATTTTATTATATTAAAAAAATTAAAAAATCGATTTATTTTGAAGTAGCGTATTTACGAATTGCTAACACGCTTAAAACTGATGACAGAAATCAGAATCCTAGAGAAATTGGGAAAAATATTCGATTTATGTTTACTGATATACCTAAATCAAGGTCGTTTTATGCAGTTTTTATGCAGTGATGCATAAATAGAAAGGTATCTACCGCTTGCATAGTCTATGTCAGTGTTTACCAATTATTTGTACGCCTACCCCCAGCGAAACGCGATATGACGTCAAAGGTATGCAAGCAACAATCTCTTAACTAAAAAAATAAATCGACTTCTTCACAGAAAATACTTGAGATTGAAGCTGTTCAAAATGCAACCTGATTTTTCAGAGCTGTGCAAACACTACTATTTTATTAGGTTTTACTAGGTGGTAGAGTTTAGCAGCGACTCGCCCGGATTGGTACCACCGCTTTACCTATTCCTGCCGCCATAACGTCATGACGTGTTCCGGTTGCAAAAAAAAAACAACAACGTGTACATTTGTTGCATTAATGAAACATATTATGTTTATGTATCATTGAAATGTATTTATTTTTATAATAATGAATTTAAATAATTAAGCCCAGTAAAAGTTCAAAAACCGACTCCAACTATTTCATTAGGTTTCATGTGCATATTTTATATGCTTTTTTCGAAAATAGCAAATGATTCCAAAATGGTTCCACATAAAATTTATCACCAACCTATTAGTAGTTGTGAGTTTTTAAGCTCTTGCATGGCTTCTATCGAGGGCCTTGAGCGTGGAGACCGAATCCAGAAATTCCGTTACGAAAATAACCTAATACTCCCACTCTGACCGGCACAGCAGTGATACTTTTTAGTTTTGCCATCTATGGATGAATGATTCTTATGAATCTTTTAATGACTATTAGATCACACTTGTCTCTTTAGTTCAGCAACTCGCCTCTAGGTGGCATTGGTTGTATCGGCGTTACTGCGCATGTGTAATCCCCTTCTTCGCCCCGCAATCTGGTGACTCATGTCTGCTTATGCAATAGCTTTACCGCTGCAGTTTCCGAGTGCCACACGGCATTTTGAGTTACCTAAGCATGTTTTAAGTCTAACTCAAAAACCACTTGTTGGTTTATGTTAAGATGAATATATCAGCTCGAAATGATGACCTATCTTTCCAACAAGGAACCATCAAAATTCGTTTTAAAACATAAATCAGTATAAGTCACCAATATTTCTTTAAAACATAATAAAAATCAGGTTTGGTATTGGCCGTTTTTCTGGATTAGCAATGACGTTTTCTGACGTATACATACAAAAAAAACATACAGTCTAATTGGGAACCCCCAACTTTTTTCGAGTCGGTTACACTTTCATTTTTTTATTAACGTTCTTTCAACAAAGGGGAATACCTCTTGTGTAATAAACTAACTTCTTTTATAAAATATTAAAGATTACTGGAAATAACTGTCTTCGTAAGTGAACTAATTTTCGTTTCTGGGTCACATCGTCAATCATATTTATAGAATTTTTGATAACATGTAGTACGTGCTTATTCCTCGACGAAGATGATAACGTATCACGAATGAATAGTTCGATAAAAATATATCTTAACATATCATTGCCGAATATACAATACGCACCACCTATTTCCTTTACATAATCCTTATGATTATGGAAAATTTCGCGTAAGGTCTGTATTTATTTTTCATTACTCATTTGATTACATTACTAATTGACCGCCTCGTTGGTCGGGTGGCTAGTGTACCCGCCTAAGTCAGCCGATTAACGGCGAGACTCGGGTTCGATTCCTGACGGGGGCATGCATTTGTGTGATAAGCATTTAGATATCTGTATTTCCGGGTCTGGCTGTTTATTAAATTTATTCTGGTATCTATTTAGGTATTTCTATGTAATAGTATCGTCGATTAACATCCATAGCACAAGCATATAATTTGCTAAATTTGGACTTAGATTCAATTTGTCCAGGGATATATTATTATTTATTTTATTATGAATATAAAATTTAGTATAAATATGTTAAAAAAACAGTATAAATAAACACGTCATATTGTAATCATAGATGATACTAATTATTTGTTTTATAAAGTATTTTAGATATTAAAAACCGCGATACTTTTATGTTCTTATCGCCTTCATGAATAAATTGTGTTTTATCAGAGTTATTTGTTTAATATTGATTATTACTTATTTCTAGAAGGATTAGTTGGTATCATAAACTAATATGAGTAGAATTTATACTATTCATCGTCGGAACTTGGTGGAATTCCGGCGAAAAGTAGGTACAAATGTTATTCGAAAGGAGGAATCATAAATTCGAAAGATTGTGGGTATGGATAAATAGGTGTAAATGTTAATGAGGTACACATTTACGCTAAAATAACGAAATTAAATGAAACTTCAAAGTAATATAGTTTATGAATCAGAATAATACACACCTATTTTTTAGGGTTCCTAAGGTTAGCTTTTGGTTGGGGTAAGCGCAAGGGTAAAAACAGACCCTATTATTAAAAAATAAAACATATACATATGAATAAATCAATACCTACATAGACAAATGTCACTACATAATATAAAACTTCAATCTTCTCAATGGATTTTGATTTATAAATTTAATATTTTATGTAAAACATAGGGAAAATACGTTCTTTACCTACAACAGAAAATACCTAGAAGTTCATGTTATTGCATCAAGGAAAAAAATGGTTTTCTGTCAATATTTTCTTATTAATAATAGGCGGAGAAGGTTAGAAAGGCTGTTGCGGAACTCAATAGGAAGAGAATTCTGTGATTTGGCTGAAAGAAAATAGTAAAAGAATTGAGTTTGGCGGTGCGAATTTTTGTTTTCTAGAAACCAACCAGCTGTAGGTATATATTTTGCAGTGGTAAGAAATAGTCGGAGTTGTTCAGTGATGTTTGTATATATTGGAATCTTTAGCTATATGTAACAATCATAAAATCAAAAATTAAGGCTTAGTCGTGAAAATAGATTGACAAACATGCAGACAAAGTTTCGCGTTATAGTATTAGTATGGATACATGATATCATCGAAACAATATAAGAAATCACGTTCAAATGCCAGATTAAACATCGTGGAAACTTTTACAGACCTCCAAAACTTTCATAAATTGAAACAGTGCTTTTGTTTAAAAAGCATTGTAGTTAAAAGCTACATTTTGTAATTGTTTGGGTAAAAATCTTTCGACAGTTTTAATTTTCTATTACCTAATGCAATTCATAATGATCCAAATTTATAGTTGTGGTGTACTTTTTAAAAAAAATCTAGCCCCAAAGTAAGCAAATTATAAGCCCGCGTTATGGTTTGTTAGTTAATAATTCAAATACATAGAAATAATTACATAGATATCAGTATTAATTTCATAAACATCCAGACCCGGAAATGTAGATATCTAAATGTTTATCACACAAATGACTGCCCCCGCCGGGAATCGAAACCAATCCACGTAGTTAGTCGAGGTCGTGTATGCTAGAGGAGGCGTAGACGTAGGCTGTATAATATAACTATTTCTAATTTATCGTAAAATAACGAGGCATTTCACGTTTAACTATCACAACTGCCATCAAATGTCGTCAATATGCGACGAGCGAACGTAGATAAATTAAAAAAATGTCACTAATCCCCGACAAAAAAATGTAGCTTACCTGTAAAAGCCATCTTAATCACGTCAGCTTTCAAACAAAAAAATCCGCATCAAAATCGATGCATCTGTTTAAAAGTTATGATGCTATAGACAGACACAAAAGTTATTAGGCTGCTTCTAACTTAGAGCTTCATCTTCGACTCTATTAATTTAGGTGTCATCAATCATCATACTAAGGTATCTTGTATGAAAAAATAAAGAACTAAAACCTCTAAGAGGTCTACCGGATAGATATCTAATGTTCCCTCGTAAGTAAAACCACTCGTTTCTTGAATCAGCGGATCTCATGTAATTAAATCAGCACTAAATAAGTTTTCACTTCAGAAACATTAACATAGCGGATATTGCGCGTGAACATTGGTTCACAAGAATCTCAAGATCAGAATAGAATGGCTTAAACAAATGTAGTTTCCAAGTGAAAAGCGAATAAAGATTTGAATAAACGCTGAGCGCATTTATACGGCATAACAGATGTTACTTTAAACCTTCAGTCAATATTGTGAAAAACTTTTTATCGTAAAAGGGCGCATTGGTGTCATTTTATTCAAAAATACTTTATGAAGGGCGTGTTACAAGGTTTCAATGTATTTAAAAATTCGTTATTTAACAAAGGAACATTAAACTTATTGTAAAATACCCTACCAAGTACCCCATGTTGTTTATGCGGAAATGTTTTTTTTCTTAATCACTCATTTTTCTTATTTGACTTGATCGGTTATTTAAAAACTATTCAATGTGTTAATCCAAGTTACCTTCTATGTTGTGCCAAATTTGATGAATATCGGTTCAGCAATTTTTTGCGTGAAGGGGTAACAAACAAATATATGAACTTTACATTTATAATATTACTAGGATTATTTCTAATGTTTTAAGTCAGCTTGGTAGAGACTTAGTTTTTTAAACTACTATGTATAATCCTAAAATCTTCAAATTTTAAATATGCGGCATTAAACTTTTAGTTTTTGAAATGAAAACTTCTTTAACGGCGTTGCGTACTTTTTTTGGAATGGGTAAAAACTTCTGAACTCGCATCAGGACACGTGACCTGATTCGTAAGACAAAAATTCGTAAGACGGCGCAGGGCGCTTGCGTGAATGTTCGTGTTGTCATGTTTGTGTACGATAGCGCAATAAATGAATATTGTATGCTACCACATAAATGACAGTACTTTCATACTGATAAGATAATTAAAGCAATTCGTGCAAAATTATTCCCTAACCATTGCAAAATATCAAAAATGCACAACGTTAATATTCAAGTTTTCACTTCAGCCAGCACTCCCGGAGTGCAACCCATTTTTTTCCAATAAAGGATTCTTCGTTTTTATTAAACCAATTTGAATGACATAGTGTACTAATAATATAACCCACCTAAAAATAACTTAACCAGATTATTTGAACCGATTTCAATGGCTTCATTTAGATTATTATTTATTTTTTATCCGATAAGCCAACGAACAAGCACACGGCTCTCCTGATGGTAAGAGATAATCGTGGCCTATGAATACCACAGATGTAATAGGTGCGTCGCTGTCCTGCAGTCAGGATGTATTTACCAATCTACAAGTCTGCAAACTTTCAGCCTTGTGATCGTAGGAATAGATGAGACGGTGAATCCTAACTTGCTTCACCGCTCTCTTACGGGTCTTAATTACGGGTACGAAATACCAAGCAGGAGGTCAGATGACACACGGGTAAAGGTTTAAAAGTCATATTCAATAGGTAATGACGCTAACGACGGTAGGTTTTTCCCCGTGTTGGTCCAGGCTCCTTGCAGAATAGACCATCTGCCTTCCTGCCAGGCAGCTCGTAAAAGGCGAGCATAGGCTTACCGTCACTAACACCGTGACATCTGACTGGGTGTTAGAGCTTCGCAACGACTCACCCGGATTGGTACCTCTACCTTACTTATTCGGTTGGGAGGATAAGGTAGCCGGTGTATTTCCTTTTGCTCTAGGCCTAACATCTCGGCCTCAGGTTGGATTGGTACCACCGCCTTACCTATTTCTGCCGCCAAAACGTCATGAGGTGTTCCGGTTTGGAGGGTAAGGTAGACGGTAAACTTACTTTTGCTCGAGGCCCAACATCCCGGCCTTAGGTTGGCAACGCATCATTAGTGTGTCTAGGCGGCGAGAATTTGTTACCATCAGGAAATCCGTCTGCTTGTTTGCCTTCCAATATCATAAAAAAATTATAATAATAATAATCCATCGGTAAAGCAATCCGAAAACTGCCTACCCAGTGGCCAACTGCTGACCTTATTTATTATCAAGTAGAATGTCTACTTATACCATTTGTTTTATCCCAGCACATTAGTACGCATCCACTTGTCACGCATTATCAATGATAGAGTAATGCCTTTTTGCCATTACCGACAACAGTCGATTTTAATCGACTTTGAAAATCTAAACTAGCTGCTGCCCGCGACTTTTCTTTCATAGATTTGGCAAATATGTACCTACACAAAAAAAAATGTACGTTAATTATTATTGAAACGCTTTTAATCAATAGATGCCGCTATTTGTGCCGCGAACTGTCAACTGTCAAACTTGTGAAGATTTAAGTAGTTCAATATCATTTTCTAAAACTTTCCTATTTTTTTTGCAAAATATTCATAAATTCCATTAACATGTCACCTCTGTGGTCTAGCGGTCCGGTTATTGGACTTGACTGCATGAGGTCCCGGGTTCGAATCTCGGGTCGACCAACAAAAAGAAAATTGGATTTTTTCCAATTTTCTAATAAAAAAAAAGTTGGTCGGGATTGGAAATGTGCCCGGTTGGCGATAGGCTTGCCACCTATCACATTGTGAGTCTTAGTGTCTTCGGCTAGTCGTGGGTGCCTTGGTTGTACCTCTGCCTACCCCTTCGGGGATATGGGCGTGAAGATACTTGAACTTAAACTCCATTAATATTACGAGTACATAATAACATTCCCTTAAAATCCTACAAAGTATCGTACAACCTTTAAAATGTTTATGAAACGGTACAAATGAAATGAAAGGAATGTGAAGTCCTTTGTATCATAACGAATCTAAATAAGTTAAAGTTAGAGTAAGACTCTATCTGCCTTATTAAAAAAGTGTCTTCACGCCCATATCCCCGAAGGGGTAGGCAGAGGTACAACCAAGGCACCCACGACTAGCTGAAGATACTAAGTCCCACACTGTGATAGGTGGCAAGCCTATCGCCAACCGGGCACATTTCAAATCCCGACCAACATTTTTTTTATTAGAAAATTGGAAAAACCCAATAATAAATAATAATCTGCCTTATTAATAAACACAAAGTCAAGTAAGTGTGAAATTCATTCAATATTTTGGCCTGTATCGCAGTATGATAAAGACTGTAATATCAAGCTGATCTTTGAAGTATTTTAGTCTATGTTTTTTATTAATAATACGGCTTGAAACTGTCATCTTCACCACGTGAAAAAAATAATTAAATAAGGTTTTTTTTTAATTATTCATCTACACACAGAAAATAGGTGATTAAAAAAAGTAATTGAGAAATGGAAGATCTTAAGAAGCGCAACTTGGAAGCACTTAACATACTTTACTGTAAATACTAGATAGCAATAACGTTTTGTCTGTGTATTTGCTGTTAATAGAAACTACTGAAACTATTGGATTCTATATCTGCATTAATCCTGTTACATCTGCCTGTGTAAAATGCAACCAAACAGGCAAGACAAAAACTGACGAAAATTCTTGAAGAAAATGTTTTGTATTTACATGCAAAAATGCATGTAGCCCTTTAGTATTCACAGCTTTGCTCAAAGAGTAAAGTAACTGTCCATAAAGGAAGCTTTCCTGAAATAATCTTGAAAGCTCTCAGATGTCACACAATGTGAACAGATAAAACATGTTTTATCTCTCTCTATTACTATTGTTTAATAAAGATAGCGATAAGTTTAAATTAGTTTACTTAGTGCGCAACAAAATTACTACCAGTTTACAAATGTTTCAACAAAAACTAACGCTTATTTTAACATTAATCTGAAGGTTAGCTATAACAACTGTCAAAACATAATTTTACCTTGACATTTGAGTACCCAACGTTTACACAGTTATAAACAGTATTGTGATTGACACTGATTTGTCACCTACTGTTTAATTATGTTGGTATTCTCATTAAAACAGTGTGAAATTTTAGTCCTTGAGAAGCTTTATACCTAGTAGAAGATCCGAACCTGTTTCGACCTTCAATGAGCTGCTAATATAATAAATCATATTTTAAAATAAATTTAGCGGGTACATTAAAAATAAGTACCCAAAAACTCCTGGACAGAATATTTTTAACTATTTTTAATGGTTTTTTTTTAATAATTTTCGCTGAGTTACTTTTATTAGAAACAACTCTACCAACGAGATCGCAAGTGACTTCGCAAAGAAATAGCCCATATGTTAATGTATATATTTTTCCTATTATCCAATCAATTGAAAGTAAGTGGCATCAGTATCTGTTTATACTTTTCTTTCTTTCTTTAGGTTTTGGCCTATACGTTAGTGTTTTGCCAATAGTCAAATAGAAATTTACTTCAAATTTTATATCAATTTTAATCAATTATAATAAGGTATTAGCCATAAGTCGTCAGTAAGTCATGTCGGTTTCTTGGGTAAAGTGGTGGCCTCATTACTCAAGCTCATGTAATGAGAATTGGCGGCAACGAGGAAATACACGATACGCTAATTTCTTCATGATTATATCATTTGTGCACTTTCAAAATTCACGAAATTGTACAAAATGCCACAAAAGTTGACTAACTTCACTCAATATCGACACGAAATTCAATGATTATGAAAAAACTTCGACCATCTTTTCTCTCGATGGCGCCAAAAACTCCTGTTTATACTTACAAAATACAGGAAAGTGCTGCCAGTGCACAATCTAAATGTCTTATATTTTATGTCACAATGCAACTTTCTAATTATGTTGATACTGACCTTGACTTGACCGCCTCGTTGGACGAACGGCTAACGTACACGCCTAACTACATCGACCAACCGCAAGGCTCGGGTTGGATTCCCGACGGGGGTAGGCATTTGTGTGATGAATATTTAGATGTCTGCATTTCCGGGTCTGGATGCTTATTAAATATATTCTGGCATCTATTTAAGTATTTCTATGTACTAGAATCGTTGACTAACACCCATAACACAAGAATTTGCTTACTTTGGACTTTGGAGTTAGATTCAATTTGTGTGACTTGTTCATTATTTATTTATTATTTATATATTGTAACATTTGCCTTTTTATTTTGTCCAGAATTTCTTAGCAAACCCATTTTTATTATAAAATCTAACCAAATTTATTATAAAATATGTTTCATACTTTTAATAACTAAGCAAAGGTCGACTTCGGTTAGGATCTTAGATCATTACATAGCTAGACATCTGCTTATTTTTATCTGACTATTGAATAATTGTAACCGACTTTTTTGTAATTCAGATACATCGAGTAAAATTAGCCAATTTGGTGACATTTTATTCGGTTTAATTAAGCAAGTAGAGTATTTATAAAGAAATAATCTATCGTGTGTTTTCTCGTTGACGCCAAATCTCACTCATTGAGCTTAGGTAATGATGCCACCGCTTTATCTTCGACCCTGACATGTCTGATTATTACGACTTAGTTATGACTTATGATTTATGAATAACAAACATAATTCTGATTTTGCAAAATAACATAATAACTAGATAAAAAATAATTAAACTTATTTAGACTAAAGGCAAACGGTGACGCCCATATCAAAATCTAAAGGATTATTTTAGTATGACCCGTTTTTCTAAAGTATTATTCTGTTTACAGGGTATAGGTATCTAAAAAATGGATCTTCGCGCCCATATCCCCTAAGAGGTAGACAGAGGCACAACCAAGGCACCCACGACTAGCCGAAGACACTAAGTCCCACAAAGTGATAGGAGGCAAGCCTATCGCCAACCGGGCACGTATCCAATCCCGAGCAACATTTTTTTTATTAGAAAATTGGAAAAATCAAATTTTCTTTTTGTTGCCCGACCTGGGATTCGAACCCGAGACGTCATGCAATCAAGTCCAACACCTGAACCGCTAAACCACAAAGGCAAGAGGGTGGGTATCTAGTTAATGATCCTTGGAAACTACCGGACGCAAGTCGCGGACGTGACCTTGAACATTCGGACGTCCGAAAGATATCTATCGCACTGGAGGTTGTTTATGTCAGCCAAATGCTTCCGCAGATGGTGTTTACATATTTAGCAGTGGTGGCTGTAAGCCACGTCCGATATATCCAGTTTTAATGTTGCCCTCGGCTTAACCCGCACAATTAAGTTATTTAACTCTACCTAGACAATCCATTTAAATATAGATTTAGTTTCTTAAGAAGACTATATTCGCAAATAAAAACTATTTTACATTATCACTGCATTAATATGTGAAACAATTATACACATTTTTGCTTACTATAAAATGTATCCGAAGAGTAATCAGAATCAGGAAAGTTTTTTCCCATATATAAATCAAACAAGTACTTGTGAGCGTCGATATTTTATAAACTACCTACCACCGGATCCTAATCACGGTCACCAATGACAAGATTAGGAGAAAATAGTCGGAAACTGTAAAACATATACCTACCAGGTCGTTGGAATAAGATGTAGAGTTTATTTTTTATGATATTGGAAGGCAATCAAGCAGACGGATTTTCTGATGGTAAGAAATTCCCGCCGCCTAGAGACACGAAAGGTGGTAATGGTGCGTTGCCAAGCTGAGGCCGGGATGTTAGGCCTCAAGCAAAAGTAAGTTTACCGGCTACCTTACCCTCCAGACCGGAACAAGTCATGACGTTATGGCGGTAGGAATAGGTAAAGCGGTGGTACCAATCCGGGTGAGTCGCTACTCTACTCTACCACCTAGTCAGGTGTCACGGTGTTAGTGACGGTAAGCCTATGCTCGCCTACCTAATTCCAACTTATTTATTTAGATTCCTGCTTTTAAGCAAACATGAACTATGTATCTTCACTGCCATATGCCCTAAGAGATAGGCAATGGTACAACCGGGGTACCCACGACTAGCCGACACTAAATACCACAATGTATACATATGTATA
>NJDC01005126.1:93040-110084 GCA_002245475.1 Calephelis virginiensis
GGTAAGCCTATGCTCGCCTACCTAATTCTTACTTGTTTATTTAGATTCCTGCTTTTAAGCAAACATAAACTATGTAGATACATACAACAGTGAAGATTCACTGCCATATGCCCTAAGAGATAGGCACTGGTACAACCAGGGTACCCACGACTAGCCGACACTAAATACCACAATGTATACATATGTATAAGTGGCAATCCTGTCAACAACCGGTCGCATCTCGAATCCCGGGCAACATTGTTTTATTAAAAAAAAAACTGAAAAAAGTACGTTGTCGTTTTAATGCCCGACCCGAAAATCGAATAAGAGACCTCATGAAGTCAAGTCCAACACGAAACTGCTAGACCACCGAGGCTACTACTGATATAACATAGATGGTATTACATTGCTTAATAAATGTTTTCGATACATCAGCACAAAGGGTTAATTCTTTAAGCAATTCCCGAACTTCGTTCAAGTAATATCGTCAAAATTAAGTTCAAAGTAAGTATAATCCAAATCTATGCTTCTATCCAAATAATATTTTAAATGCAAAAGTCTACGTGCTATGATTCAAAACTACTAAACCTATTTCGATGGAAATTGACAAAGTTCAAACACAGGATTGTCATTCCGATGATTATTGTCAAATTCCACTGCCACCAAGGTAGAATTGACAATCTGCCGTCCAGCCTGGCAGCTCGTAAGCGAAACTGATAACTGGCGGTAGAGTGCTAGTTGCCGGATAGGTATCCTCCAACTTGCCAATTGGTGCCGTCATTATGACAATCTCATGTTCAGGTCCAGAGGGTAGGATAGCGCGTAGACCTGCACAATTAGCCTAACACCACGGCCACAGGACAGCGACACACCTACAACATCTATGGTGTCTATTAGTTATCTCTTACTATCAGGGTAGCCTCGTGATTGTCGCATCTTTTCTCATTAAAAAAAGAAATAAAGGCTAGATCTAATATTTTAGCACAATAAAAACGTTTTGTATACAAATCCAGGTAGCACATACGCATTTAAAGAGATTCATGATATAAAAACTAGATTTGGGGCAACTATTGAATCTATTTTAGCCACATCGAGCAGTGGCCCATTGATTTCTTTACCTACCTGTTCCTGCTGTTCAACTGTTTATTTTTGAATAGGCTAGGGACTGGTTTATTTCTTTAGCTTTTTTATGAAATACAAAGGCGCCAGTTTTATTTGTTTCGCTTCTGGAGAGATTAAAGGTTCCAGATTAGGATTTCTGAGGAGGAAGTCATCTCAATATTAGTCACGTGCAACACCAACTTTGACGCATTTGAATTTTGATGATCGTTGAATGTTTACCTTTTATCTTGAATCGATAGCAGAACTTCTTTGAGTTTGAAAATTAAACATTAAGGCCCTCTTGCATGTTCCTGGGTTAAATATTTAAACCTGAGTTAGCTTACTAGGGTTAAATCGCACTATATTTGACAGTTTAACTCGTTATTAAATTTAACTCAGGAATGTGCAAGTGGCCTTTGGTGTTAGAGTGGTTTAATACTCAAAGCAGTGCCAGCTGACATTTAGGTACAAAACATTTTGTATTCCAGGCTATTTCTTACTTCTATGCCAAAAATAATGAGAGTACTAGTGTAAATAAAATATATAATCGGTTATTATATATGTAGTCAACGATCAAATCGCTCGGGTATTATACGAGGCTGTGTAAAGAGTCTCCAAAACCGGATTTGTATAAAAAGGGTAATGAATGTAGAGAAAGCCAGGCGAGTCTACAAGGATCTCTGTGCCTACTCCGAAATTGACTTGGCGTGAAGATATTCGTATGTATGTAGGTTTATATATTATAGAGTAGCTAGTTCATAGGTAATTTATCAAAAATTCTAGGCTAAGTGCATAAATGGAAAAACCATAGCCAACCAGATACATATCTGGACAATCTCGGACAATGTTGTTTATAATATAAAAAAAATTGAAAAAAACACTTTTTCTTTATGTTGGTCGATCGATCGAACCCTGGACCGCGTGACCACATAGGCGATACAGATTTTTCTTTTTGATAATTGTATTTTTTCCTTATCGTTAACTGTAAAATATATCTTATCTGTGGTAAGTTTGTTTTTGTGATTTGTTCTTATTGTATTATTTGTGAAAATTTATATATTTAATCCATTATAAATGTTAGAAAATTATATTTGTTTGTTCGTTCTTCTGTCACTCCTCACTGAACAATATTGGGGCCAATTCTGCTGTGCACAAATAAAAATAATTTTAAGTGTATGCTATATTTATTATTTTTCCAATGAAAGAAAAAGAAAAAATAGAAAATTTGAGTCATGTCAGATTAGTCCAATCATGTCCACTCGTGACGTTTTTGATAATTTTTTTCCGAGGAATAATCAAATGTCTGTAGAAATATCAAGTACAAAGTAATCTGATAGCATTAAACGTGTTTTGTCTCTTTCTATTATTACCGTTGAAAGAAGATAGCGATAATTTAAAACAAGTTAGTGCCCAACAAAATTACCTACCACCATTGCGGTAGAGATATTTTTTTACAAAGAGATAGGAAAAGTGAAAAAGGCTACTTTTTATCCCAATATTTTTGCTAGTTCCTAAAGGATAGCGAAATTACCAATAGGCAGACGCAGTCGCATACAATATCTAGTAAATAAAAAATTGGAACAGAACAAAGATATTTTAGCAGCTACGTAATTTGTATAATTATGTTAAAATGCACTCAGCAAGTATCTTTCTAGTTTTGCAACGACTACAATATTATTGTAATTTGTAACCTGACAAGGATTGATGTAATATTTGCTTTTAAACGTGTTAAACGAATTTTGTTACTCAATCAATTTTAAAACAAATGATTTAGGTAGGAATTAGATTCTTCTTCTTGCTAAACGATAAAAATCTAACAAATACCTAAATTAGATGTTTTAAAGGAAATTACGTCATTCCGTCTTTTTTCACGAAGATTTAAGTAATGTGCATAAACGAAATATTAACGGTAGGCAATAGACATTATTTATCTTCAGAGATTAGATACATCTCTTAAACATTAAAAACAAATAATAAAAATTTAAATAGGTATGTACACTGCGTTCCATAATACCAAAATAATACACAATTTCAAGCAAACGAGCGTTTGGTTACAAAAACAGTTGACTAAATCTTAATTTTAAATATGAGATAAAAAATAATGTTTAGAAGATAAGTAAACCTTTTTATTATTTTTGTCCCTACCATGTTTTGTTTTAGGTTATTCGGCTAGCTTTTAATAAGACGAGAGTGTTGTAAGATTATTCCATAGGAGTTTTGGCGCCATCGAGAGAAAAGATGGTCGGAGTTTTTTCATAATTTTTGAATTTCGTGTTGATATTGAGTGAAATTAGTCAATTTTGGTTCCAGTGAAAGTGCACAAATGAAATTGATATAAAATTTCATGCAAATTTTTACTTGACTAATGACAAAATACTTACGTGAAGGCCAAAACCTAAGGAAAGAAAGATTATCCCATACTTTAATCAAGATTTAAGATGATAGCGAAATGACTCCCAAAATGCTATTTAACCATCTTTGAAAGAGGTTGTACCTATGTTTAATTGCTATTTTTTGTTACGAATATTATCTAGGTACTTAATTAATTTCTTTACCGATTTTAAAATCTTGTTTTAATTTGAAAGAAAGTGCTTTCGAGGAGGTCTTATTGCTACTAAGTCTGATTTGGTGATGAGATATCATGAAAACGAGAAAAATACTTAATTTTTGTATGCCTCTACGTAAATCAAATTTGTTTTTTTGCATTGCGCTTAGATTGAAAATGCAAAGAAGTTCCATAGAAACTTCATGACCGCGAATCGACTCTTGAAGCCCTAAAACTGTTTGAATGTAAGGTTTTAACTAGTTGTCACTTATACCCCTACTGTAATCATTTGTCGAGCACACGAAGTTATGTAAGTCGAATTCTAGTTCTTGACAGAAATATAGGAAGATTTGTTAGATTTGTTACTAACTATTACAGATTACAATTAGGTAGTTAGGTACCTACCCATTTTAGTACACCTTACGCGGTTTCCGCACGTACGTAGATACCTACTAGATAGATATTATCTCACAATAGCAAGAAATCGATTTATTTTTCGAGGAGTCAGAGGATATTTCCGTGTAGAATAAACCAACTGCCTTACAGCCAGGCAGCTCGTAAAAGAGAAGCACAGATATACTCATAACGAGCTACGGGTCGGGAGTAATAAAACCACTGATAGTAGAGTGCTTTGCAGCAACTTGACCGGGTATGGATGCACCGCCTTACCTATTCCTGATGCCAAACTGATAGTGTCATGTTGCAGTCTGGAGTGTAAGGTAGCCCGTAGACTTGCACAATAGGCATCACACGCCGACATCAAAACAGAGACGCACATAACATATAACATCTTTGGTGTTTATAGGCTACGGTTATTTCTTACCACACTAGGTACCATGATTGCTTATAGCAGTATTATTTCCATCTTGGTAAATGTCCGCCTTTATAAGCAACTTTATGGTATCAGGTTGTCTTTCTCCAATGACAATTAGTATAATTGAAATAATACTGTGTTAAGAGTTTATGGTAACCCCCCAGGACTGTCTTATGTTTGTTCGCTAATGACAAAAAACATGTTAGAAAACCCATTAAATTTCGAAATTGTAATTTAATTGATACATATATCATAGCTACCTGAATGGTATCCAACAAGATTGATTCTTCTTGATTATTCTTCATATCTTTTTGGGAAAAATGCGATATTTTTTCCTTCAGAAAATAACTTAACGCCAGAAACATGTTTTTTTTTAATTTTAAAATTCAAATCAAAAAGTAAAAGTTTCATAACATTTGTAAACGACCTTAGCTTCTAGTCTAGGGACTTTCTCGATACACCTACTTATTAAATACCGTGCATTACATTTCAAACTCTATTCTAACCAAACAAGGTACAAAATTACTTACATCATAACTCCAAGTGCAAGATACGCCTGCGAATTTGGCAACACATCGGCCGAGCTCGACGTCCTCATGTGTAGTGTAAAGGTGCTTGAGGCAGTACTTCACATGAGGGGCCACCCTCCTCAAAGTCTCTCGAGATAGCAACACCCCCGGCCCACCCATGCAAAAGTTCTCATTATACTCTAAGGCCAAAGCATCTCTTTCAGCATTGGTGCCTCTGCCTGCCTGACCTATAAACTGAGGTTTCCTACTATCCACAGAACGTAAAAACTCCCCTAACTTATCACCCCTCACATAAACGTCATCATCCGCACGCATAAACCACTCGAACTTCTCCCCATAGTTCTCATACATATACAGCAACATTAGAAACGATTTCTTTTGAGGCGGATAACTATCATCGACACTACGTAATGGAACTAGTGGTAGACCGGGCGCACGTGAAACTTCTGAGCTGAAAAACGCGATTCTTCCCGGTAAATCTTGCGCCCACGTCTCGAAAACAGCTTTCGCTCTTGTATTCAAATACTGTTCCGCAGTCATGACACCCACGAACACCAGGGTCCTATTAGAATTGAGAACAGTTTCATTCGGGCTTAAACCTATCACAGCCAAAGGGTCCGGTGCAATGTAAAGTTTTGCAGCATCCGGGCAGGTTTCTATCGATGTCCTTGATGAAGTCCTTAAGCATAGTTTCAGGAATATACCAAGTGTGACGCCGGCGACTACCCCAGCGACCAGATGCATCCATTTGCCCCTACGCGGCATCTTGATGACACTGCCTCAATAAAAACACCCTCTGTTACCCGTTGTCCGCATGTGTGCATTCCAGAAAAAGTGATTTTATCCTTTTTTTGTCGGCAAACATTAGGGTATTGTGTCACTGAATCACATGGGTTAGAAATGTCACGTCACAAATTCGTACACTATCGCGATGTCACGAGCTAAATATCGAATTCACTGATCTTATCGGCCCGAACGCGGCGAATGTCGGAATACATTATACACACAAGAGAGCCGTTCAACTCGTGCGCTGCTCGCAGTAAAACTGGACCGGCACGAAACTACTAACTACAATCTACATCGGCAAATCGGTTTCGGACTGTCCGCGCAACGCAGACCGTCGCACCTCTCCTTTACACTCGTTGGCAGTTGTAATACTGTCCCTATCTTCGCTATTAATACCATCTGGATTCATTCGTACGTAGCCCATTCATCGAGAGGTAATGAGAAGAGGTGACAGACACAGTGCAAGTAACTAGCATTGTCTGCAACGGAAACATGCCAGGAACTGCGAGACTGCGTCAAAGATCTCATAAACGTCTCTATACGGGTTGGATGAAAGTCATTGATTATAATCTCTAGATTCGCCATGTCCATAATTTGATCAATTTACTTTTAATCTTTCATGGTCTTCTTTAAAACCACGTTGAATGGATATTTATGTTTTATATTACTTATGTTATTATTTTTATCGATGACGATACATTATTTAACATATTGTTATTCGACTTTAAAAAAGAAGGTGGTCCTCTGTATGTTTTTGTATGTTACGCGATTACTCGGCCAATAGTCCACCGATTTTTATCGTTCTTTTTTTAGAAAGATAGACCATGATTTTGAGGTGGTCCCATACCAATTTGATCATGATTCGACTCGTGGTTTTTAATTATACTTAATATTGCAAAAATTGTAAAATTTATGTGAGGCCAGTTGGGAATCATTTGCTCTCTTTCGAAAAAAAAATATATCGAGACGCTAACGTAATAGTTTAAGTCGGTTTTTACAGTTTACTGCGTTTAATTGTTTCTATTAAAATCAACGACAAAAAGTAAAAAAAATACTTAACACGTTAGGTATATTATACATACAAATTATATTTCCCGAAGCGTATTGATTTCATTTATTTGATTTTCGACAGGGATAGACAATTGTGTGCTAAACTTAACATTTTAATTAATTTTTATAGTACGCAACAGGCACCACGAAAGGAACTTGAAAGTAAATAAATAAAGGTACAAGGTAAAGGGCAAGCTTATTTTTATCTAATGAACGATATTTCTTCAAGCCAATCCTTAAAAATTAAATAACTGTACCTGATGTACACATAATTTAACTACTAATACTAACTTTGTATTTTTAGCCAAAGTTTTTTAATATTTTTATTTCGATATAGGTACATACAATTATTTCTGTAAAAGTGTCGTTTTAATAAAAGCATATTTTTGCTGACTAGGATTAGGCCGATTCGAAAATTTGTCGAAACATGTTTGACATAATACAATATAAAAAAATAAGTCACTTTTTCAAACAACACTTGTACTTTTCACAGCCATAAATATGTTTTGTGGAAAGATACAGGTGTTATTTAACAGTATTTATAAAATTGTAACTCACCAACTACCAGCAGTTAACTGATTTTTAAACCCCGACGTAAAAAGAGGAGTGTTATTAACCCCCGGTGCAAAAAGAGGGTTGTTATAAGTTTGACGTGTATGCCTGTCTGTCTGTAGCATCATAACTCCCGAATGGATGCAGTGATTTCATTTTTTTTTTGTATTAAAGGTAACTTATGTGCGAGTGTTCTTAGACATGTTTGATGAAATCAGTTGATCCATTTAAAAGTTGTGGGGGTTGAAAATGGGGAGATTAATCGAATATCTGTAAATATACTCGGATATTTTTTTAAAGGGAAATTAAGTTTTCGTGTCGGAGGTTTTTTTTAGTTTTAAATTTAATTTTATACAAACTTTCTAAACGTTTCCTTTAATTGACGAAATGATAGAAGGTAAATCTACCATGATAACATACTTGGCGAGATATATTTCCATCTAATTGATCCAGTCCCGCCATCCAGTTATGAGTTCATTAACGTACCTAGGTACATGGTTTATGGCTAACTGCTGAGTTAATGTAGTTGTATTAAAACGTGTCACTCATTATTTATTATAATTATTACAATGATTATATATTACAAAAGATTATTCAAAATTATGGCATAGGATATTTTACCAAAATATAAGTTAGAACGTTCAGGATGTGTATTTTATAAACATATGTCCGTTTTGGGAGAGCCCCCAAAATACTATACTTTTTGAGTTTTAAAATAAATAGCAAGTATTTGATAGGATTCATAAATGTTTTTTGTAATTACAAAACAAACCAGCGAAAAGTGTTATCTGACGGAAAGAAATAGAAGATGCCTATTCGTCGTCGAAATAGATGGGCAAAAATATACTAAACTAAAAATGAAAAAAATTAAAATAAACCCGTGCTGTTTCAGATCCGCTAAATCGACTAGACCATCTTTATCAAGGAGCTCGTAATTGCACTTTGGGTGATAACTTGCCATTAAAAATAAAAAGTCACCAATTTTGAAGCAGCACTTTTTTTATTTTTGACGAAAGTATTATAGCACCCGTCTATTACAGGCATAATAAATTATTATCTATGGTCGGGGGTCACAAAAGGATCATGATCAAGTAATCCAAATCTCACGCCTCTCAAATTTCAGCATAACACTACTGTCCACTTTCATACATTATGTAGATGTAATCAACTTAAACCAGCCTAGCTGGATGGGAAGTCGGTCATCATGGCTAATTAATGATAATAAAGACCAAAGTATACTTTCCAATTGATATTGTGATACATCCTATTTCTGATAAATGTTACATCATGACGGAATATAATGGACTTTTTATGCATAAAAGTAGATTAATTTAAGGAGAGTAACGTTTAAGAAGATTTTACATGGTGCAATTTTATGCAGATCTTATGCATATAGGTTGGTTTTACTCCCGCCTTACCAATTCCTACAGCTCAGTACTCGCCATAGTCGTGTTCCGTGCTGAATAAAATAGTAGCTGGATCCCGGCCATAAAATAGCGATATTACAAATACTACATTTATATGCATTGCGTATTAATACGAAGATTTCTTATAACAGTTAAAACAACGAACTGCTTGTTCGGTGTGTGACCAAAAAAAGCTTGAAATGTTTTGAAGACACTGTGAAAGGTAACTATTATGCGAATACCGTTTTCGTCACTACTACTGCGAATGTGATTCAGTGCTCTACTCTTAATTACTATAAAATTGTAGAACAATTAGTAATACTATACATTCTGCGTTTAATGAGAGATTATAATTAATTAGGTCACCTCTGTGGTCTAGCAGTCAGGTGTCGGGCTTGACTTTTTGAGGTCTCGGGTTCCATCCCCGGGTGGAGCAACAAAAATAGTAGAAAATGTGTATTTTTAATTTCCCAATAAATATAGCGTTGCCCGAGGAAAGGATGTGTGCCCGGCTAGCGTTAGGCTTGCTAGCTATCACATTGTGAAACTTAGTGTCTTCGGTTAGTCGTGGGTGCCCTGGTTCTGTCTCTGCTTACATCTTCGGGAGTACAGATGTGAATATACACAGATTTAATATTTTTAATGGCATAAATGAACGAATAAGCACATGACTTCCCAATCGTAAGGGACGACCGTGGACTACAGACAAAATATGTTATTGATGTGCAAGTATAAGACTACACTACCATCTGAATCAGAGTACGACAGTGCAAAATACTTTTATTGCGGTACATCACTACCCGGATAAGTAAAGAGCGCTCTACCACGAGTGGTCTAGTTTGTATTGACCCTTTTAATTCATGCTCACTTCTTACAAGCTGCTGGCTAATGAGGCAGATTATCCATTCTCCACAGACGAATACCAGGACCCACATATGAAGAGTACAAAACTTGACATTCACGCAATAGCAAGAATAAAAAAAGACGGGTTGCACTCCGGGAGTGACGGCAGCAGTGAAAACTTGAATATTAACGTTGTGTATTTTTGATATTTTGGAAAGGTTAGGGAATAATTTTGCACGAATTGCTTTAATTATCAGTATGAAAGTACTATCATTTATGTGGTAGAACCAATGATTTCATAATATGTCTATGGGTAGAACACAATATTTATTAATTGCCCTCTCGTACACAAACATGACAACACGAACATTCGCGCAAGCGCCCTGCGCCGTCTACGAATATTCGTTTTACGAAATTTCAGGTCACGTATCGCATTCCAAAAAAAGTACGCATCGCCACTAAAGAAGTCTTCACTTCTAAAAAATAAAGTAAAACAACTCTTCCACAATTCGGTGTACTTAACTAATAAGGCCCACATGGCCGACAGCATGGTGTATCGAAAAAAATACTTAACGTCCCTTCAGCTCATTACAAATAAAGAAAAAATTAAAATCCACACGTGTGGAGAAGTGACGACATATTCCAGAAGGGTGCTCAATCAGTTGCACGACAGATGGAAAGTTTAGCGGAATTACACATATCCTTTTAAATAAACGCAGTTTGCTCTTGAGCTGGGTGGTTGGCATACAAGCTCATTAACACGACGAGTCTTAAGATCCGGATATGGTCCATCATTTGGAATGAACATATCATGAGATATTTATCTCTTGTAGAGCCGAAAAACTGGTTTTTCCAATTTTCTAATTAAAAAAAAGGTTGCTCGGGATTGGACGTGTGGCTGGTTGGCGATAGACTTGCCACCTATCACATTATGGAACTTAGTGTCTTGTGGGTGCCCTGGCTGTGCCACTACCTATCTCTTCGGGGACATGGGCATGAAGATACTTTTTTTTTGTAGAGCCGAGATGTCATTGAATAACACTTTGAAAATTTTTAGTGTGAACGTAAGCATTTGCCGATAGATTAATTTATCTAATTATTTTGCGTGAAGTTATCACCCGATATCGTAAATCGTAAAGGATTAGAATCAACCTTTTTTGGAATAACTAATGTGTTGCCAACCTCGCGATTTTTTACAATTTTACCGAGCTTTGTGGGCCGAGCTGAGTGCTCAGCCCGAGACATCATTATTTAAGATGGATTGGACTGGTCCCTACAACGCCAGCAACAAGGGCTGTCTCCCGGGAGACCGTACCTCGACTTGGTGCTGCGTTCTGGTTACTGGGTGGATTCGATGGAGGAGTAGTGGCTCGTCGCTCGGTGTTAGGCGCAGGGCGCAAGAGAGATCTTCGTCGCCGGCGGCGACGGTGTAGTGCAGTGTTTTGTGAGTTTAGTTTACTGGGATTTAAAAATATTACGAAATTCTTCTAGAACACATACATATGGCACTATGCCATCGCATTTTGCTTTGTACCTTTTAGCGGAGGAACTTCAGTGGCCCGAACCCCAAGATTAATGTAGTAAAATTGAAAAAAAAATATCTTCATGTGCGTATCCCTAAAGAAGTAGGCGAAAGCACAACTACTCAAAAACATTAAGTGCCACAATATGATAGATGGCAAGCCTATCGCCAACCGGGAACATATCCAATTTCGGTTTACCCTTACCCTCATTTATCACTAGCTGTTGCCCGCGCGGTTAATGGTCCCACAGGAACATGTTTTCGGGATAAAAACTATCCTTTGTGTTGATCCAAGTTACCCTCAGTATGTGAGTACCAAATTTCATGGAAATCGATTCAGCAGTTATTGCGTGAAGGAGTAGCAAACAAACATACAAACTTTAGCGTTTATTATATTAGTAGGATTGGAAAAATATATTTTCTTATAATTGGCTGACCCAGGCATTGATCCCCGATTAAATTGAATTGAATTCAAGTCCAACGAATCACAGAGGCTATGAAATAAAAATTAAATAAAACTCAAATTAAATTTAATAAAAACATTTATTGTCTTTATAATTTACCTAACGGCCCGCCCCTGCTTCGCACGGGTGTAAAATATTCATATAAACCTTCCTCTTCAATCACTTTATCTATAAAAAAACCGCATCAAAATCCGTTGCGTAGTTTTAAAGATTTAAGCATACAAAGGGACAGAGAAAGCAACTTTGTTTTATACTAAGTATGTAGTGATGATACACCGGCTGCTTTTACCAAGCCGTTTGTAAAAGGCGAGCGTCTCTTCTTTTGTCATTAATTAATAACAGAGTAGATGGTAAGGTTTTGCGAAAAATCGCCCGGATCGATAAAGCCGCCACCTTTTCATGGTACCGTATCAGTGCTCGCCACTATTACGGTCCTGGCCAAACGTAGCATAGCTATTAAAGTCACCCAAGGAATATAGCAATCCAGCTTCTGAATAGCATTGTATGCTTTAGTTTATAGATGACGCAAATAGTCCTACCATCAGAAGATCCGTCTGCTTGTTTATTACGAAATCCCTGAAAACTCATTTAGCTAATGACTGTCGGTCTGCTATAAAAACCTTTAGGCTACTACCG
The DNA here is from genome assembly GCA_002245475.1 of Calephelis virginiensis. NCBI lineage: Eukaryota > Metazoa > Arthropoda > Insecta > Lepidoptera > Riodinidae > Calephelis > Calephelis virginiensis. Next base: position 105,269 of record NJDC01005126.1, read on the forward strand.
ACAATTCATCGTAGAGTCATTAGTGATCCGCAAAATATTGAAAGTACCGCTACTTACTGGATACCAAGTATCGCATCAAAAGTAGCGATACCGATAAAAATATCGCATCAAAAGTATCGATAGGTACTTTATATCGAGTACTTTTTTAATGTTTTAACCGACTTTTTTTTCGATTTATCCGTCATTTCTGAACCGATTCCAAAAAAATATTATCTTTATCTGATGATGGAATCAAAGAAAAATCAAGAGAAATACCAAATTTTTGTGTACTCAGATGTCTTAGTTACTGTAATAGGTTTTTTTACAATTTTATTGACCTTAAATTATTAAAAAATAAAAAAAAAATTGTACGTTAAACATGTTAAGAAAAAAGGTCTTGGCCACTACAAATATATCGCAGAACAAAATTTGTCCCTTTTTTCTATTTTTGTCTGTCTGTTTTCCGGCTGCGATTCCCACCAAATTGAATTAACTGTCTTGACTGTGTTTGAAAGCGCTGCTTAATTAAAAAAATGTATATTTAGAAAACAGTAAACACAGCTTAATTTTTTCGAAATTTGGATGTCACTTGTCGCTTAGAAGGGGGAAAGAAGGTCGCCGGTTGGCTAGACATGCCCCAAAGTATCGAGTAACTCAGAATCGTATTAAAATGTGAGTGAGTTAATAAAAAGGGGGCATCGTAGTTAAAACGATTGTAACAGACCGATAACTTTTTTATTTAATAACGCGATTGTAGTCCTCTGCCTTGAACTTGAACCTTCATTTTTTTTATTTCTTAATTACCTGCTTAAAACAATCAGCTCCTTCTTTTACTATGCCCTTCAAGTTTTCGTTAAATCTCGTTTGAGAACAACGTTAACGAGTCGACATAGAGAACTATGTTTGTGTTACGACCGCCTGACCCGATTGTAGTATTTTCGAGGAAACTCAGACATATCACATTTAACACTTGTGTTGACTCTGATTACAATACCACGTGCGGCAATATTAGCACTGTTATGATATCAAACGTCACATCACCAGTTTAGCCTTTTTTATGATATTGGAAGGCAAACAGACGGATTTCCTGATGGTAAGAAATTCACGCCGCCTAGAGACACCAAAGGTGGAAATGGTGCGTTGCCAACCTGAGGCCTCGATGTTAGGCGGTGAGCAAAAGTTTACCGGCTACCTTACCCTCCGAACCGGAACAAGTCAACGGGGAGCGCTGACATTTTGGCGGCAGGAATAGGTAAGGCGGTGGTACCAATCCGGGCGAATCGCTGCGAGACCACCACCTAGTGAGATGTCACGGTGTAAGTGACGGTAAGCCTATGCTCATCTTTTGCGAGCTGATTGACACAGGAAGGCAGATGGTCTATTCTACAAAGGAGTCCGGACCAACACGGAGAAAAAAGCCTCTTACCTTCTCGCCTTTTTTAAGTTCTAGGATGCAACTAAGTACCTAATTACAAATTACTCTCTGGCGGCAGCATTTTTTCTGCATGATTTGGGCAATCATGAGATCTAAGGAGATCACACTTTTTGTACTACTTCCCTTCTTGTTCTTCTACAGTCATATGTAACATCATGTTAAAACTAAATGGCAGAGTTCTTCAAGTCATTCCTTAGCAACTAGAAATTAGGCGAACTTTATTTTAAGAAATCCGTCTACGCATCTGCCTCAGGGCTCATATTGTAAAAAGTAAAAACAAAGCGTCTTCACGCCCGCATCCCCGAAGATTTAGGCAGAAAAGCCCTACGATTAGCCAAAGACAACACTTACTACCACTTAGACCCAAAATATCCTAAAACAAACCGGGCACTCATGGTACGAGATTCCCGTCATGGGAACCAAACCCGTGACCAAAGAGCAATATAACTGTCCATACCCGTGACTTATGTAGTCAACGTCAATACCGGACCACTAAACCACAGAGGCGAAATATAAATACTTCAGTAAGTATATTATGTCTCACCTGAGCTACACGACCAAGTTTAGGGTGGCCTACACCTACCTAGCAACATACAGCTGAACGAAAAACAAATAAATATCGCTGATTTTACAGCATTACAGCATACATTTTATATTATACCAAAGCAGGTATACAAATTATTTGCCTGTGTATAAATACAAAAAATTAACAACCAGAAGCCAAATAAGCATTCAAGATTTTGGGGTAGGTATACTCGTATCATAGACAAATAGTGGAAATGCGGCCGTAAGAATTCTTCCACATCTTGGCGGTATAAAATGGCAATATTTTCGACAGAAACTAATAGGAAAAATGCGATGCGGACAGATATAGTTCAAATCTTTTTGCTATCAAAGATCGCACCCGAGCCTTATCGATTGACATGGTCAAGCGTTAATGCATAAATATCGGGCAATGCCTTGAGTGTTTGATCATGCCAATAAATAAAACAGTATCAGTGAAAATATTTTTTTATTTATATTTTTTTCAATAGTGTGAAGCAGCACAGTATAAAATCACGCACCTATGCCCAAGCGCCCAACGTTTATCACAAATAAATTAAATAATTAACATAGTAACTTAACATATTCACTCTGTTAAACTATCTATTGGTAGAAAAATAACATTTATAGATGAAACTGCTAACATTTTATATAACTACATTATACATATTTTATCTTACAATTTTAAGGTAGAGTAAACAAGAACGACTATTTAATCAATTAGATGGTAAAGAAGTTCGATAATGTTACTATTGCCCACTTTTAGTTCCACCCAAAATCTTTTTTAATTGGCCATTTGACAGTATTAGTTTTTATGTAAACATCATTTTATGTCGTGCTTCTAGTAATTTAATCTAATTTTAAAAAGCGTTTTCTTACTGATAGAAAAAAATGAATCCTCATTTCCAATTCAATATTCATAAATAAGACAGGACGACGCCTGTCAGCTAAGCTAGTTTATGACAAAAAGAAAACAATAATCTTCACCGTGCCAATTGCTTTCAGTTAACAACAGTTATTTTTGTCATTACAACTTTTTTTTTAAATTGACGTACATAGATGAAGTCAATGTACATATTATAATAATATACAGCTAAGAAATGATTTGATTTTCATTCAAACCTATTTTTTTTAATTTTGTGGAAAAAAAATATATAATTATTCATTAACATATACGTAAACTAGCAGACGTTGTTCTGCTGTATTTTTAATGTGATTTTAATAAAAAAATTGGGGTGAGTCACCCTTATTATTTAGGGATATGAAAAATAGATGTTGGCCGATTCTCAGACCTGAGTACAAAAGGGGTTTGAAACTTTCTGGCATATCGACCCGTCGCCATTTTGTTTTTTTTTTTTCGAAATCGCGGCGCACGATTAAAGTGGTATGTATGGATAGAAGGCACATAGACGTACAAAAAATGTCAAATAATATGGTACCCTAAGGCGTCACGTTACTGAGATATTTGGAGGTAAAGATTGACTTATGAGTACACCGACAATCACGAAAAATAGACTTATTACGTGTCTTTATGGCGCGGTGGGCGGGGGGGCGAGACAATGGAGGGAGACAAGTCGTCACTTGCAAAAAATAGAGCTGTTGACTAATATTTTGTATTATTATTATATTTCTTAACACCTTAAAAAATGTTTCTAGCCAGAAGATCCTCGTGGGTAGTAAGTATGTAATGTATTTTTTTGTGTAGGTATCTACTTTCTTCCAATAAACTGCAATAATAGTAATCAACCGGGAGTGATCATATGGATATAATATTACGCATAAAGACAAGTACTTAACAAGTATATTTTTCGTGATCGTCGTTGTACTCATAATTCGATCTTTACCTCCAAATATCTCGGTAACGTGACGCTTTAGGGTACCATGATATCAGACATTTTTTGTTCGTCTATGTGTCCTCTATTCATACATACTACTTTAATCGTGCGCCGCGATTTCAAAAAAAAAAACAAAATGGCGGCGGTTCGATATGCCAGCGTCCATATAAAAAGTTTCAAACCCCTTTCATGAGAATTGGTCAAGCCGTTTCGGAGGAGTACGGGACCGAACATTTCGACACGAGAATTTTATATATAAGATTAATACAAATGTCCATGTACATCGTTCGTATGTATACTACCCTAAACGTACAAAATTACAATCACATAGCCTGACAGAGCTGAATGCAACTATAATATTTCGATAATTCACACAATTAAGCACTTTATCAAGCATTTTAATCATATTGTGTAAAACTTCGAATGTAAGTAACAAATAATACTGTAGAAAAATATCAGCTTAAAATTTTGCTTCAGACTGAGGTACAATTCTTTGATTTTAAAGTGTCAAACACGTTATTTTACGGTGTTTAATATTTTTAAAAGAAATGAAAATGAATTTTAATTTCTCTTAATAGAAATTTCTATATAATCTTATGCCGCTCTCATTCTCCACACATATAAATATATGAATTCGCAAAAATAATTATTCAGTGTTTTTGCACGTTTTTCTAATTGTTGAAAATTGACGCCAATCAAACAAGCAAATTTTAATTATTTTTGGATTAAGCGACAGAAATAATAGGACATTAACAACGTAATTTAAAAAAAAAACAAATAAATTTTCTTTAATACAAATTAAGGAAATAATGCAATTTTCCGCGAACATTCGTGATTGGTTCTCACTAAATTTGTTCTTAGAATATTGCACAATCAAAGTCGTAAATAAATTACCTATGTTTTGAAAATGCAACAACTCTATATTTTTAAAATTCCTACTTGAAATCTTGTTTAGATTCATTTTAGAGTACCAAACAAAGCATTATCTTGAGGAAAAAGAAAATATTTATTATAATAGATTCAG